>LPNX010911971.1:145974-184610 GCA_001517045.1 Pseudotsuga menziesii | reverse complement strand
AAGGCACAAATATTAAGGATAATAATTGAATATCAATAAAATTCCCTACAAAACGATCGATTATCCTAATCCTAACAAGCAAAAATAATTTTTTAGTAATGTTTTAAATATCTTAGAAGATTTAGTTATGGAAGAAGATACTCATAAAAGCATGGAAAAAAAACTTAATGAATTACTGAACTACTTAGAAAAAGAATATGGTGTTGCTCGTTTAATTGATGTAATGTACTTGGTAAGAAACAATCAAGTAAATGGAAGAATATCTAAGAGCTTATGTCCTCTAATTCAAGTAGATAAAATGACATCGACCCTTTAGATGATCGTGAAGTTGATGGGTTCCATATTTTGCAAGTCATTATCAACTTTGGCTCACTTGCAAATGGAAGAAACCTTTTAAGAATTACAAAAGAGACTAATGAGGGAAGCTTCCCTAAAAAGGATGAATTAGAAGCTCTATTGCCATAAACAAAAGGAAAATTGAAGGCTCGTGAGGAAGAAAAAAAGGAAGTTCAGGAGCAAGCGAAAAGGGTAGAAGATGAAATGTGCAAGCAAGTGGAGCTGCTCAAAGAACAAGAATAACCTCAGAAAAGAGAAGAGAAAATATATATAAGAGGAACTGTGAAGGAAGAAAGAAGAAACCCAAAAGTCCGCATAGTAGGAATAAGGGCATATCGGGGAGGAACAAGATAGCAGGCCTCGGGACATGGATGTTGAAACATCTGCTACAAGTGCCAAAATCCCACTAACTAGAACACATCTTCCCTTTAGAGAATTGGGCATCATGACATGCACACCATCCAAGGAGAATGTTATGGATAGACTGGATACCATAATATTTGACCTTTAAAAGAAACAGATCGTCAAAATAATAGAGAAGAGACACAAAATTTCATTATGACCCAATATTGTCACTACTCAAGAAGTTATGGTATTCAAAGGGATTAATAAGTCACTGGAATTTATGGCTTCAGTAAATGTGTCTACTTCCATGACTAACCAATACAACATCCAAAAGATGGATTAGGACCTTAAATTATCTAAGAAGAAGATTGGAACTCTGGAATATCTCCTCCTGGAAGCTAGGAGAGAGAGAGAGAGAGAGAGTTGAACTAAGACATGACCATGATGCCTTGGAGGTCAAGAAAATAACATTAGAATTCTTGACCCTAGACCTAGAAACAAAAAAGGATCCATTAGCATCTCGATTTGATGACTTGGTAGCACAGAAGGCCACTATGTAAGCTCATATAAGGACACTCCAACAAGAAAAGGACTCACTAACAGCATAAGTGGATGCTTCTAGGGAAGAAAGACAGAGCTTTGCTCAATTTCACACATGTAGAATTGCATTACAAGAACCATTATTTCACTACAAGAGTTAATTACAGAGCAATTGTATGAAATGTAGAATATAGCAACCAAGCTCAAGGTGGTATTAAAAGTAGGCCAAAGAATTGACCTCATGATTACAAATGTGAAAGGAAATCTTAAAAAGTGTGGCTATGTGGCATAAGTAGAACACTAAAATTCCATTAAACTTTCCCAACAGGACAATAGAAGAAATGCAGCTTGATTATGCCACCTTAGACAATTGTCAAAAGGCAAGGGAAAAATTGCAGAAGGAGGTTACAACATAACTAGAAAAATGCAAGAATGTGCACCAAACCATAGTAAGATTGTTCGAGAGATGTCACTTACCCCCACTAGGAACTATTGAAGAACCTATCCATAAAGAACAATGCCTAGTGGAACTAATGGAAACTATGGATGAAGACTTGGGAGCTATTAAAATCGTTGCTCTAGTCACCTCACAAGATCTACGAGGACAAATTTGAGCACCCACACTGAAGATCCAATTAATGACCACAGGGCACAACTCAGTTACCAAAGGATTGACTACATTAGTTGAGGAAGTTGTTCTTCATGAAATTTCATTGCGTTTATTAGAGGCCAAATAATTATATGCCATACACTATGGTTATGAACTTTTGGATGAGTTCATTAAGGCTCAATGGAAGAACCCTCCTTAATTGTGTAGTTTAAATTTTGTTTTGTTTTCTTTTGGAGAAAAGTGTAAGTCCCTAAGTGACATGTGCATAAGGAGCCCAAAGGTTGTAACTACCTTTGGGAATTCAAACAATCACTTGCAGGTTATTTTGTAACTTATAAAAGAAAGTTTAAAGGAGGAAAAAATGGACCTTTCCATGGGAGTTTTTCTACTCATTCTTTGTAAGAATTATTTTTTAGTGGATAATGGTTTCCTTTCCCTTCTAAGTATTGTTGATCTTAAGTTTTGTCACCATTTTCAGCTAGTAAATTACACTTTTTGACATCCATTTTGTCATCTTTTTGACAAATTTCTATCATACAACTTATCATTCAGCCTCAGGTATGAATATATTTGGATTTATGCAAATTCTTGTTTATTATTATTATTTCACGATTTTATTGATTAAATTTGATATTATTTAAGAGCACGTTTGATATATGTATGAATTTGTTTGCAGGTTATGATCTTTTGGGTGAGCAAATTTGATATTATTTAAGAGCACGTTTGATATATGTATGAATTTGTTTACAGGTTATGATCTTTTGGGTGAGCCAACATCTAGACACACATCACACTAGATATGCGCAAAGCACATCTAACTTACCATCCAGCTCGTCGATCAAACCGCACAATGTTTGTTGGCAGATTCCCAAGTGTTAGAGGATAGAACAATCTACAACTTTTATGTGTCCATGCGTCTAGATGCTAGAACAACCTTCGTTCTAGAAGGCTCATTATCTTGCCTCCTCTGCTCGACACCATGACACCAGTCCATGTCAAAATGAATGCTCATGCCACATCACGTGCAATGGAGAACCAGCGCGCGAGGAAGAAGGAGAAGTGTTGTGTGTTGGTTGTGTGTTGGCATTCGATCGATTGGTTGTAATAATGGTTGACTAAATTTAGGAGTGGTCGACCACTAAAAGGGTCGACCTAATCATCCCTATAAACGATATATATATAAACACCTCCACGCGAGAGAAAGAGCTAGTGTTTTGCATGTAATTAGTCAATCTCAGAAAACTTTGTAATACTGTTTCAAATCTTAATATAAGTTACATTCTTGTTGTGTTTATGATCATGTTCGTGTAAGCGTTTAGTGAAGCATCACCCTAATTGCTGAGAGGGCCCCTCATCAACCAGTGGTTTTCATTCTTGTGTGTATTTTGTTACATCTTTCCTTGCAGTTAGTGTAGTTCATTTATAATTTGTTTATGTGATTTGATTTCCTACAATTTTTCATTTCATTATTTCATGTAGCATAGGTTATTGTCTGATGTTGTGTCAATAATCTAATTCGTATTTCATAGATTAAAAGTGATCGGTTGCGCACCTATTTTGCTTTCAATTTCCTTTCCATTCTTTTCAGCTTACTGTTCAGTCTTATGTTGACAAGTACATAGGGTAGATTTCTTTGATATCTTAGGATCAAGTTATAGTAGGTTCAGTTTTGTTCATTTTCATTTTGTCATAAATTCAATTGGTTATATTTCAGTCTGTTTAACAATGCAATAGATAATGATGTCCTTATAATTATGAGTTAGTTTAAGTTATTCTGATGTCAAATTTCATCACTAAGTGGGTTTACTTACTGTCTTTATGCATTTTGTTTTCATGTGCAAAAGATCAGCTGATAATTAGATCATTTAGGTCATTTTCTATTGTTTTCTCTATGTAGACTGTCATTCAGATAGCCTGTCCAGCCTGTCATTCAAACCTATATTCTAGTCTGTTATCCAACCCGTCGTTCAGCCTTTAGTGTTCTTAATTCATTTTAATCTGGTTTAAAGCTTTGTTTCTTTAGCTTTTGGAATATGTTTTGACTGTGGTAGTTAGATAATGGTTGATTTTATCATTAGGACTATAGGTTAGATTGTTTAAAGTATTTATTAAGTTTTATTGCTATCTTTCACCTCCTTTCACCTTGAATGTGTTTTGATTTATGCTTTGTGATTATGTTTCTTTTGGTTTCTTATTTCCTTCTTCAATACTGTTGCAATGTTTTGTAATTATATCGCTGGTTTGGTTTGATTTATCTCTTTGTACATGGAATTTAGGGTTAAATGTGTTAATTTATAGGGAAGTATACTAGCACCTTGTAAATTGATCATAGCAGTAGGACATGTTTCTTTCATTGTGTGGTTACTGAAGAGATTTGTAGAGTAGGATTTAAAGGAGTTATCTTTATTAAGTTTTCTACTTGCTTTCCTGATTAAGTCTTATTTATTAAGTTTTCTACTTGCTTCTTATTAAATTTATCTTTATCAAGTTTTCTACTTGCTTCTTATTAAAGTTATCTTTATTTAGTTTTCTACTTGATTCTTTCATTAAGGTCTTTTACTTGTTTATAAGCTAGATTTCCCTTACATTTGTTTCATATAAGAATTGGTTATCTTTAAAAAGAATCTTGTCTCTTAATAGATTAGTTGTTCATAATATCTTTTTAGTTAAGAGTCAGTTGCTTATGGAATAGATCACCTTGTTTACCATCACATGTAATTGGACCTTCCTTAGCTTGCACATATTTGTAGAAGTTAAGTTAGATTTGATTCCATTCAGTTTCTTTACTTATTTTAAAATCCATTTTGACACTACTCCTCCTCCAGTTCCAATCACAGTGAATGCATATCCACAAAACAATCAAGGAGAGTGGAATTAGATAGTTCAATTTGAACCACTATGTACATTTGTTAATTGCATGTATAGTTCATTTCTAATATAATCCTTCCTTGTATAGTTAGTTTATGAAATTGTTAAGAAGTAGAATAGTTAATTAATAGGTTTTACTATAAAGAGTAGAATAGTATTGTTTATATCTTTATCTTTCAGTAATTGTCCATAGAGTAGAGTAGTATAGCTTGATACTACTCTAATTCAATACTCTGTTTTCGTTTAACGACCTTCATAGTTTAAGTTATAGGAGTTTGACTCGGTTTTTCATTTTGAAAGATATTTCGATATTTTCTTTGTTAAAATATTTCCACGACACCCTAGGAACCCCTCTATCTTCACATATACTTTGTGTCAAATCTGAGTTTACCAACCTCGGTCGATAATTAAATATTAGGTGAATTAATTAAGACATTATAACAACCAACATTTTTGGTGTCGTTTCCAGGGAGTTGTTCAGTAAGGTAGAGTAAGTAGAATTCCCTTATGAAGTTTAGTAATAGGCTGGTGGCGGGGGAGCGGTAAGATGAGAGGTAAGAACCTGCGCATCTGTTATAACAAGCGCCCCCAAATCCAGTAGTAGTAGTATTAGTAGCATAGGTTCCCCTTTAGTTCAGTTTTTCATGAATAGACCTAGAGATTCTAAGGGTAGATATGTTAGAGCTAATTCTCAAAACCTTATTAAAATCCCTACTAACCTTTATGGGGGACGAAATACCCCAACCACTAACTCAGCAAAAAGATATAGAAGAACCCACATAGGAAGTAGTTCTATTTGGGAACCTAAAGACTTTATAGGAGAAACCATAGACGGGGAAGAAATCCTAGCGGGAAGTCCTAAGGATCCCATTGCTAAATAAATTCAAGAGGATCAACCTTTAGAAACCCTCAACCCTCCACTAGTGCATAAACCTAACAATACAAATTTCTCATTAGTAAGGGATCCTAACTTTGTTGATTTCATTGATCCTTCCCAAGTACAAGCCCTCTTTGGTGGCTCAACAAATACATTTATTTCACAGATAGAAACCTCCACAGTAGCACCTACCATTCCTATAGAATCTAATAAAAACATAGTTGATCGTAGGAATATCTCCCCCGAATAAGAATGTTGGGATGACCCATTATCACCTCGAAAGGATCCTCTTAGGTACACACTCTTTAGGAATCAAACCTACATGGAGCGACAGGGAGAGAATGAAGATAATGACGAGGTTAGAAATGATGAAGAAAAAGGAGAAAATCGAACTAAGACTACCTTCGGGTTCCCTATTTTAGACACTGCACAAGATATAAATATGAAGAACATCCCTCCTTCCTCCTTACCTACTTTAGATGGGAAAAGTAATGAAGATCTGGACACATTATTGTTCGAGTTTGACATCCTCTATAGAATTTATAACTATATACAATATTCCCATAAATTAAAACTTTTTACGGCTACACTGAAAGACTCTGCCTTAAGATGGTTCATGGGATTAGTAGAATCTAGTGTCAGGACTTGGGAAGATATGAAAACTACATTCTTAGGAAAATACCAAGAGTATTGCAAACCAAGAGACTCTCGAAACGATATCTTTAAGATACAGAAACTCGAAGACGAGAGCTTGGAAGACTATCTCAAAAGATTGATCTATACATTACATAAATCTAAACATAACGACCATCGAGAAGATGTAGTACGAACACTCTTCCTTAAAGGGATCTCAGAAGACCTGGTAGAAAACCTCAATCTCATGGAATCCGACGATGTCTCTCATAAACCTTTTGCACAAATTGGGGAGATATGTAGAAATTACTCTAAGCGTAGGGGGGAAGTCGAGAGAAATCTTCGGGAGCCTTATAATAGAAATCTAAAAGGAAATACTCCCAGTTTAGGAGGAGTCACAAGGATGGAATTAGGAAACCTATTAGAAAATTTCAAAACTGATATTTTAGGATCAATGGGTTCCCAACTAGATGTGTTACAAGCTAAGAAAAGGCAAGAAGAGGAACAAGCAGTGATGAGTATTTTCTGTCCAAGATGCAAAACTAACATCCCCAACGGGAATGCCGATTAAATAACATCTCCATATGTCACATCTTTACGGAGGAGCATCCAACAGACGATTTCCCATCGTTACCAGGGTTACAATCCATATACAATAGTGGGGATGTTGGTGAAACATCCAGGAGGCCTCTCTGGCAACCAAGGGACCCACCACCATATCAGAATTTGTCACCACATCCTCCACCTTATTACAAACCTTACCAACCACCTCAACATTGGAACACTACAAGTTGGTAGCATTGGCAACCCCAGTATCCTCCTCCTCCTCATTTTACTCAGCAACAGTATTGGTCACAAGGGTGGAGGGGACAATCCTACCCCCAACCACCACTTGTCTTTGCACCTAATCACCCATATCCTCAGCTCTCGGCCAATATCGAGCAATGTTTACCAGGGTTTGTACCTCTAGTTCCCCCTATTACACAACAACCTCATCACTTCTAAAATACAAACCCTCTACGACCAACAAACTCTTCCATCCTATGTTATTTCGACTATACCTATACATGAGATACAATTACAATCTGGAAGAGTTGTAAATGACATACCCAAGTCATCAATCATCATTTGTGAAGAGAATGATGAAGAAGATTCAAATGAAATCGTGAATGATGTTATTCTGCAGGATGTGGATATTCCAAAGATCCTAGTGCATACCCATGCTCAACAAGAACCCATTCATGAACAAAGGGTTCCTCCATTTCTGGAGCAACTAGCAATAGAAAAACCCGTAGTTCGTCCTGAGTATGACATTATGAATGAACTAAAGAATATCTATGTCAAAATTCCTCTATTACAAGCTATTAAGGATATACCAATTTACAACAAGGTAATAAAGGAACTCTGCATTAAGTGCCCAGGAAAGAAGCAAAAATACCCCCTCACAATTCATGTTATAGGAGAGATGTTTGATTGTATGACAAACCAATCTCGGATTGCAAAATATACAAATCTAGGGGCCCCAGCAGTAATTGTGATTGTAAATAATACCGCCATAGAAAATACACTTATCAATTTAGGATCTGCCATTAATATGATGACCATCGCATTTTTAGAAGTTTTACAGTTGGGACAGTTTCTCCGACCTACCCCTTCAATCCTAGAACTAGCAGACCGTACCACGGTAAGACTTGCTATAGTCTTGGATGATATTATTGTATCAGTAGCTTCATGGGAATACCTTGTCGACTTTATGGTCATGGAATCAAAGGATCCTTCTAAAGGACATCCTACTATCTTAGGGAGACCATGGTTAGCCACTGCTAACACCTTTATAGGATGTAGGGATGGGGAAATGACCATTTCGAATGGGTTGTCTACCCGTAGACTTATTTTATATCCCCCAGAAAAACATGTAACTAAAACTTTGTGGTAGTTAGATTTCCCCTTTGGGGATGAAAATATTGAAGATCTCTTCTTTCCTAGTGACTCTTCCTGGGCACTTCAGGAGAAAACTACTAAGAATGTATTAAACCAGTTTGTCTCTTCCACAACTTGTATAGATTTTTCGCAGTCTTTTTCCCAACTCGATCAGATCTTTGGAGATGAGTTTCAAGAAAATATGGCTCTCACAACATTCATAGAAACACTATGTGTCTTTGTAATTGAAGAGCATATAGGGTCTTATACTGTACCTTGTGAAGTTAGCCTTGGAAAAGTTTTACACATAAATGCAAGGTTAACTAAGAGCCAACAAGGACAATTGCTTAAGGTCCTTAAAACCCAATAAGGAGCATTTGTGTGGGAATACACTAACATGAAAGGGATACACCCTGACACCTGTATTCACCATATCTACATGGATCCAACCATTCCAACTATGAGAACCTCAGAGGAGGATGAATCCTGCTCTAAAAGATATAGTAAAAGAGGAGTTACAAAAAATTCTCGGTGTTGGTTTCATCTATCCTATATCCGATAGTAAATTGGTGTCTCCTCTAGTGGTAGTCCCGAAGAAAGTCACAAGGAAGTGGCATATTTATGTTGATTTCAGAGAGCTAAATAAGGCCACTCTTAAAGACTATTTTCCTTTTCCCTTTATCGATCAAGTGTTAGATACCCTGTTAGGCAAACAATACTTTTCCTTTCTTGATGGGTATAGTGGATATAATCATATTTTAATAGCACCCGAGGATCGAGATAAGACCACTTTTACATGCCCATGGGGAACATACACCTATAGAGTTTTTCCATTTGGCTTATGTAATGCACCTGCCACTTTTTAGCGTGCAGTTTTAGGAATTTTTGCTGATCTTATACATGACTGTGTGGAGGTGTACATGGATGATTTTATAGCTTATGGTAATACCTTTCAAGAGGCCCTTGATAACCTTGAGAAGGTCCTGATTCGATGTCAAGAAACAAACCTGGCCCTTAGTCATGAGAAATGTAAAATGTTATTAACAGAAGGTATAGTCTTGGGGCATCATGTTTCTTCCCAAGGAATCAAGGTGGATCCTACGAAAATAAAGTGATTGTTGGCCTTCCTTCTCCAAAAACTCAAAAAGAGGTACGAAGCTTTCTTGGCCATGCAGGATATTATCACTACTTTATTGAGAATTTCACTAAAATAGCTGCACCAATGTTTAAGTTTCTTACAAAGGATGTAGAATTCCAATGGACTGAATCTTGTCAAAGTACTTTTGAAGTCTTAAAAGCTAAATTATCAGTGGTGCCAATACTGAAGGGTCTCGACTGGTCCCTTCCTTTCCATATATCCACTGATGCTTCTGATACGGCCATAGGAGTCCTAGACCAAAAATAAGTCCAATCAACTTATGCCATTTATTTTATTAGCAAGAATTTGACCCCTTCCAAGCTGAATTATGTTGTTACTGAAAAATAATTTTTGGCAGTAGTATATTCTATTAATAAATTTCGCCATTACATTACAAGATACGAAGTTTTTGTGCATACGCATCACTCTGCCATCAGATTTTTAATGAATAAACCAATTGCCAATGGTAGGGTGACTTGGTGGCTTCTTTTATTATAAGAATTTAACATTACCGTCATTGACCAACCTGTTAAAGAGAATTTAGTAGCTGTCAAAACCCCAAATTTTGACAAAATATTAAAATTTTGAAAAACATAAAATGTTGAGACTGTGGTTTACTAACAGCTAACAGTTAGCTATAAAAGAAACAGTTTCCAGATTTGTTTATAAATAATCTTGATTATAGCATTCTACTTTTTCATACAAGGTTAGGTTTAACTTGTGCAATAATTCTTCTTTCAGTTTGCTGCTGAGTTTTTATTTACGACAAGTAGGTGGAACTGTTTTTGGATTCCGGGGCTTACTTAGCGTTTAAGCTAACGCAGAAAACTTACTTGTTCTTACAAGTTTTACAGGTATGAATGATCGAGTAACGTCTTTAATTTCATAAAGCATCCAGCAATATTTCTATTTGCAAAATAATAAGCTTAGTAAATAAGTTGTTATATATCAAGCTACTTCTGTGAGGTAAAACAAGTAGTTATGTTTCTTTCAATTATTCTTGTAAACGAAGTACATGTAAATGAGTTTCTTTCTTAAATGTAAGTAGCAACAGTAAATACTTCCCTTGGTTCACAACTTGTGATCTTTGTTGTAAGTTACTTCTACTTTAGAGTGCATAACCTGTAATGATATAATAATTGTCTAACAGTATTATACGTTATCAACTTATAGTATTAGTATAACCAACTGCTTGGTATTTATCTTCTGAAATGAAGATTACTGTTTGTAAAGTTCTAAACATTACAGTGAAACATGTACTTCTAAGGACTTAGATTCTAGTGGGATTATTCCCATTCAGTTTCTTATTTTTCTATAATACTTCTCTTGCATTAAGTTACTACCTCAAATAGTTTACTGAAGTGGATGTTTTCGAGAAAGATCGACTTCCCGCACCGTGCTAAGCATCTGAAAATCCTAAATCCATTTTACTAATCAAAGGCATAGTGAAAAATATTAGTACACACTATGTTTGAGAAATATAACCAAAAGCTATTAAATCTCGTTGACCTGAGCTATGTAAAAGAATTTATAGAAGTGTTTTCTTATTACGCTTAGCCAACTCATAATTTTGCCACCAATTGTTTTATTGGTTTCTATGAAACTCTCAAGCATGCATAACCTATCTTATTTATTAGACATACAAGTTTAGAATCAAATCAAAGTTATAAACCAGTAACATTAATAGAGTTCATGATTCTACTACTACTATGTTGTGCAAATTTATAATGTCACAACAGAACTGTTGATAGCAACAAGATTAGCCAGGCATAGACTATAAGGATTACTATATAATGAATATTATAGTTTGCTAGGTGGTTAAAAATCCTTTTACTTAGTATCTCCCAAAGTATCATATGATTTCTACATAAACAAAGTTGCGATAAGCACAAGGCTTACCAATATTCATAAATGTAATATCGATGCTATGATGAAATGGATATATGGTTAACGATAATCTAAAGCTCTCACACATGAATTACTTTGAGCAAACTAAAGTTAATAATGTTGCATCGATTGCTAGGTCAACGTATAGCTTAATATGGATAAACATGGTAATTATAAAGTTCACATTATAACTTTGATATTGTAAAAGAATGAGGCATTAGAACCACTCCATCAATTGGTTTAAGGGTAAGGTTTTGTATTATAAAACATAGGTATACAATCATCATAGTTCCGAACTACATGATGACCATATCTTAAACTTGTCAACGATCCGAGAGTTCATGGTTCTATGCCCAAGCTACAGCATGATGATACATATATAATATCATGGAACTTTATAAACGTTTGAATGAATATAAAACTTGCATGAATGTTCACAAATTATAATATAAATCATTGTAAATCATTGCATGCAGGTGACTATTGCGATGACCCACTACATGGTTAAAATTTAAGTGACCACGTGGTTTCTTCTCATCCAAGTGTTGGAAATATAAAATTCATTGCAACCCTATTCTTTGTTATTCACCTCCCTGGTTCTCGAGCCTTCGGGCCGCTCTGCAACTGTTTCCATGGCCGCCATGTTACCCTACTGTTTAAAAGATGAGCTCCGAGTCCTGGTTTAAATTCTTTCAGTTTCCCTTCTTCGTTCTCAGACTCTTGTTGTGCACTGTGAGTTTTACCTTTGCATGAGTTTGTAGAGAGCTGTGACTTAAGGCTTATGGTCTGGCCTGTGAGTGGCTTCTGGCTCGTTCCTCTGTGGCCTACCTACAGGGATAGTTTAAAAAGTTGCTTGCTGTTGTTAAAGCTTTGTCCTCATCGTAGGGTTTCGAGAGTGTTGTTCTCATGCTTTGCATTGTGGTGACAGTTCCAGCTTCGCTGTCTAGTCCTTGCTTGGTCATTACTCAAACTTCTTCTTGCTGCTGCTAGTAGTGGCATGTGCATGCGTCTATATCATCTCTGTCACAGGGAGTATGAAGGTTTGGCTCTTTGTCTCGCTGGTGGCGGTGCTACTATTTCTCGGTGGCTACATAACTTTCACTTCCAGGTACGAAATTGATTTTAAAAATTTTTAAGACTTAAACCTTAATTCAGTATACAGTATGAAGCACATTTTAATTATCGTGGTTTCTACAATGTTGCAGGTAACAGTTTGCACCTCTCTTGGCAGCTAGAACATTCGAGTAAAGGTCGGCACTTTGGCTACGGGTAAGCCCTGGTTAACCAATGGACTTCCATGCTTGTTTAGTCCTTAAGAAACAGTTTTCGGTTGGAAAGTTACGACATGCTAGTTACCCTTCATGGGCTACTGTTCTTCAGTCTACTTGTTTATGTTTTTTTGTTAAACCCTTGCTTCTAGCAGGGTACTCCGGCTCAAGCCGTGACTTGTAAATGTTGTTTTACTTGTTTTTGTATACTGTTATGTTAATAGATCTTGTGGTCTATTAAGCCATACTCTGTTTAGTTCTAAAGCATAGAGATTATCTCTTTTGAGCTCAAACTCAATTAATTTTTATGCTCTAAATGTAATTTTGTAAACTAGGGTTTTTACCCTTATTCAACTGTGTAATAGAAATCTTTTATTGTTTAAATTTTTCTTGCATTAATGGTATTATTATAATTAATCTGTTATTCCATCCTATTATAATTATTAATTTACAAGCTCGGATATTTGAGCAAGGGTTTTTCCTGTAGGTGACCTGTGTATAAAATAATTTCTTTATTTTATTCTTTAAGTTTTAGTTCAATAATAATTTTTAATTTAATTATTGTTACAGGTATATAGTGTTATATTTCTAATGTTATCTTTCACTATCCTTAAAGGACTGTAATAGTATGCAATAGTTTTATTGTTCAAAATAATAAATAATTAAGAACCTTGGATTATTGTTTAACTGATTATTATTTACAATGTTAATGCTATGAGGGTTTCGACTCTGTACTTTCTTTTATAATTAACTTTTGTTTATATTATTTAAAGGTTTTAATTCTTTTATAAATAACATTATCCAATGTTATTTACCATCGTATTCTAATTGTTTTACTAAATAAAAAATATAGTTAGGTTTATTATTATTCTGTATTACCATGTTCTACATTGCTGTACTAAATTTATTTATAGAAAATAACTATACTAGTATTACCCTACTTGAAATATGAACATTTGTAGATATAGTTAGATAATATGAACAATAAAATAAACTATGTAAAACAACTTTATTCTTTCTTCCCAGAAATAAATGAGTGCTTTATCTAAGTTAATTCTTTTGCCTCTGTTACAGGTTAATAGTATAATTTTACAGAATAAAGTACTGCGTAAAAGTAATGACTTATTTATTTGAATAACTTGATAATATAATAACCAGCTATCTGTAAAGCATTTGGCTATTTCTTTTTCTAGCATTTCTACAACAACAATCTAGCTAACAATAAACTTACTAATAGGATATTGTTCTTCTCTGATAACAACTACATACAGAAATAAATTATTCCAATATTCTGAAATACATAATAACTCTATTCATTCCAGATTTCTATCATATCCTTCATCTATTTTAAAAATATACTTCCTATGCTAGAGTACGGTTTGGTCCATTCCAGACGTGGAAAAACACTTCCAGACGTGGAAAAACACAGGTTAGGATTATTTTTCATCAATTACATATTCAATATTTAAAATAACTAAAGGATTACAATCTCTATCAGTTCAATACTAAACATTTAATCATTCATTAATCATTCTGTCTCATATATAAACTTTTAACATAGTAAAATAAAAGACTGTAGAACCTATTTAAGCTGGACAACAACAGCGTTGGGAGGTCGTTCCTCCCTACCAACTCCTGGACAACGCTCAAACAGCGTCTTCTCAGGACCCCCGAGCCTGTTCTTGGCCTCCTTGGCTGATAAGTGGTGGAGCAAGAAACAAAATACATTCCAATGACTCAGTAATCACTCTGCACTCAGCAGTAAGATCCTTCAACTGAAAAGCTACACTAGATCACTTTCTGCAGTTTACCCCTCAAACACCTTCCACAAAATTCCCTTCCCAATGAAATCCTCTGAAGTACATTCACATGAATGAACACTTCCCTGGAATGAGCAGCCTCAGCGCTCTTCAATGGGCATTTTTATTAAGATTGCCTAGGTCTTTTTGGGTCAGTTGTCATTAATTGAGCCACCTGCTCTGATCCCACTTTCTTGGGGGATCATGACTCCAAATGTAGGGAGGTTGCCACCTGCAACATTGGAAGTGTTTGAGGATGATGCCACTTGTCTATTTGCTCTCCACCCAGTCTCCTCCACCAACTTGACCAGTAAACACTCTTTTAACAGCTCTCCCAAGCTGTTGTCTCCACTTTTATTTATTTATAATTAAAATATTCGAAATTACATTCAACATCCTTGACTCTACTGAGTCATCAATTACAACTTAGCATAAAATTTAACATATTGTCTTGAAATCAAATCAAATATGATAATATTATTTTTGCAAAATTGGGGCATGTGACATACACACCCCCTTAGAATATAACATCGTCCTCGATGTTATTTATTCTTCATCCTCAGAATTCCCCTGGAACAGAATTGGATATGTATCTTGCATATTACTTTCCAATTCCCAAGTGGCTTCCTCTGGACTAAGGTGCTTCCATTGCACCTTCACCTGTCTAATGGTGCGGTTCCGAAGTGTGATCTCCCTCCGCCCGAGGATACAATCTGGTTCCACCAGAAAATCTCCTTCTGGTTCCACCTGTACATCATTCCAGTTAACAACATGAGTAGCATCGTGAACATATTTCTTTAATACGAAAATGTGAAAAACATTATGTACTCTTAAATTGGGTGGTAATGCTAATTGATAAGCTACTTGTCCAATCCTATACAGAATTTCAAGTGGACCACAGTAATGAGGTGCCAATTTTCACAACTCCCCAGTCTCAGAGAGCTCTTTTTGGGCCTTACCTTGATGAACACATGTTCACCTACCTGAAACTCCTTTGGAGTTCTTTTTATGTCTACTTGACTTTTCTGCTGGTCCTGTGCTACTTTCAGATTTCCCTGCACTTGCTTTACAATTTCTTCCATTTCTTTTAACAGTTCTAGACCTAATACCAATCTATCCACTGGATTACTCCAAGAGATAGGAGTATTACATTTCCATCCATATAAAATTTCAAAGGGACTAAATATGGCTAATGTCTGATAATTATTATTATAAGCAAATTCTAACAGATGTAAATAATCCTCCCATTTACCTAGCTAGTCGTTCACATACATTCTTAATAGATCTTCCAGTACTTGGTTTACCCTTTAAGTTTGTCCATCTGTTTGAGGATGGAAAGAAGTACTAAAATTTAATGTAGTGTTTAAACCCTTAAACAAAGACTTCCAAAAGTTTCCTGTAAATTTAGGATCTCTATTTGAGATTATGACTTTTGGTACTCCATGCAATCAGAAAATCTGTTTTAGAAAAATATCAGCTATGTTTACAGCTTTATAAGTAGTTTTAACATGTATAAAGTGAGTTGCTTTGCTTAAATTTTCCACTACTACCATGATAGAATCTATCTGACTTTGATTTCTAGGCAGCCCAGTAATAAAATCTAGACTAATTATCTCCCATTTCCAGCTAGGAACGGGTAATGGCTGAAGCAAACCAGCTGGGTGTTGATGTTCAATTTTTACCTGTTGACATTCAAAACACCTAGCAATATATTCTGCTACTTCAGTTTTTATATTTGGCCAAAAATACTCTTTTCTTAACATAGTTATAGTCTTTTGATAACCTGAATGACCTGAGTATGGAGTTTTATGAATTTCATCCAGAATTAACAGCTTAACTTTAGGTACGTTAGATACATACATTCTATCTTTATACAGTAAAAATTTCTTTTCATTTAAACTGTAACCTTTACTTAAGGTTTCTGTTGGATTTTCTTTAGTTTTAGCTTGCAAACTCTTGTAAATTTCATCTTGTTCTATTCCTTCTTTAAGTTGTTCATCCAAATCTGTAGCATAAGTGCTGATAGCTGCTACAAAATTCAGCCTTGCATTCCTACTTAATGCATCAGCAACTTTATTTTCTTTACCTTTTATGTGTTGAATTTCAAAATCATATTCGCTTAAGAAAGCTAACCACCTAGCTTGTCTAGCATTTAGATTAGGCTAATCTAACAAATACTTCAATCCTTTATTATCAATCATTAAGATGAATTTTCTGTCAATTAGGTGATGTCGTCACATCTTTAAGGCGTGTATTACAGCTGCTAATTCCAGATCATATGTTGCATAATTCTTTTCATGAACTTTTAACTTTCTATACTCATAGGCAATAACATGCCCTTCTCCGCCCTTAGGAGGAGAAGGGGTTCCTTTTTTATGATGTTATTGTATTTTTTTGTAGCCGAGCAACAGTAATGGAGTGGATATTAGAGTAGAACGGAGGAAGTAGAAGATAATTTCATTGGTGCTTTCACGGGTGGACATATTTACAACCAAAGGAAACCTCGTGTGAAAATGCAGATTACTCGATGTTTCAAGCTGGATAGTTCAACTCATCTTCAGGAGATACCTTATAGTTTCTCAACCTAATATTTCATTTTGGTTTTCTTATTAATAATGTTGTATAGCCTAATTTTTGAATTATGTTGGTCCTTATAAACATTATTATTAATATATTATTAATAATAATGTTATTTAGCCTAATTAATGTCGACTAAATAGAAGATCCTGTAGTAGCTGTGAAGGCCATAGTGTCATGGTTAACTACATAGTGAGTACCACTTTCTTTGTATTTGCATTGCATATTGGTGAAGAAAACAACAAGGCATAATCCTTAATTATGTATGGGTTTTTCACCATAACAGGTTTTCCCAAGGTATGTCATTTGTTATTTGTGTGGATGTGTTATTTTCCTCTAGTTATTTTCGTTTCAGTTCTAATATATTTGTCATTATGTGGAGTTCATCTAACATGATGAATTAAGTTGTAAGATCCGTTGTGACAAAATATTCCAGTGAAATATCCACAGTAGTTTACATATCAATGGGAGAGATTCAACTCACTATATTCTTTGACACATCCAGGGTATATATATAATGCATTCTTGATCCTAGCTAGTATATAACATGAATATCTCAAAATAGATTCATTCATGATGCCTCTTCCTTACAATCACTCACCATCTAGGCTCAGGAATCCTCTTCTCTGTTAAATAGTCCCTTCTGTGATCCATCATTTTCTAAGGAATTCTTGCACAAAAAGAGAACGTACTTATAGAGTCTTACTACTAGGGTGTCCCCTTGTCAACCTATAATATATCATAGCTCATGGTGATCAAGGAAAATCACATGGCTTTAGTGTCATTACAATAACATTCTCCCCTTTGCTTGCAAGATTTCAATACCAATCATCTATCCTCACTAAACAAATCCATCGTCTCACATGTATTATACAAATACAACTACCATGAGATACCATCGTAATAATTTCAATAAAAAAATTTCAAATCTATTTCATACAAAAACTAGATTTCACATGTATGAGATCCTTCTCATAGTATTTGGCCTTTGCATGTTGTCGCATCTAGTCATCATTATGGACTTGCAATAATTTCCATATCCAAGACAATTCTACCTTCAATATGAGCTTTTTAGTCAACCAAACAAATTGTGAGTATCCATGCATACAATCCTTTCTTTGCAACATTTACAACAACCCATTAAGAGATCTCATAATTATAACACATAATAATTCAATTGCTATCAATTATCAGTATCTCAAATGCAATGAAATACATTCACTATGTATGCATCACTAGAAACAAAAAGCATTACATAATGCAACCACATTATCTTTGCAATAAAGAAAATATGCAAACTCTTATCATGATTACATAACTACACTATTCACTAGATTATAATCCATTATTAGATAGTTTTATCTTGTTTTATGGGGTGACTAACTCTCCCTTCCACTTATATTATGACTTGATAAGTGATTAAAATTATGTTTTTATGCTTATTAATTCATACTACTTTCACTGCTTAACATTCCCTTGAGTGTATTGGAAAGTATTTTCTTCCATTGCTCCATGGTCCATCAAGAACCTTTCCATGCAATTCAATTATATGAATGCATCTTCCATACAAGCATTCATCCATTCAATGCATCAATCATGTGTACCAACATTCATAAATGTAGGGTTATCATTTGTATGATTCCATAGTTTACCTATGCACATCCACTTAACGCATCCTCACATTAAGTTGAAAATACCATCTTTCAAACGCATGTGTTTTACTGAGACAAGTTGGAAAAATCAACCTACGCATCATCAAATCATCTCTCCCTTGCTTGCTGGACCATATGGACATCTTTATTTTCAACCTAAATGCAACACTAGGAATATATTCCTTTATTTCTATGTAGTGTTGGAAAAAATATTATAGCCTAGGACATCGATTATAAGCAGGAAGACCATTCGACACTTGTGTACTGCTATAACATTTCCCAAGTACAACACACACAGTTGTGACTTATGGTATTTAGCTTCACATGGTATACAAATTCATATCATGAGTGTAAATACTCATTCACTATGGTTATTACTCTTAACCAACTCAATCATGGCATATTAGCTCATGAATGCACTAAGAATATTATGACAATCTATACATACCCAAAGCTATTTCTACCAATGTCGTACCCCAAATGGGTATTAATCAAATACATGCATCCAAACATCATCATAAACATATCAATGAAGATATCAAGTATGACTGGAGAAATTCAAACCCAATTCCTTTTAGGTCACATACTATATTGGCATGACCAATTTCATACTTGTACAATTTTTGTCAAAATTCACGATGTTACCAAATCAATTGATGTCTCATGGGAACTAACATGATCCCTTCATCAACCTCTTGGAAAACATCCTCTTGTCCTTGTCCTTTTGATGAGGTTGTTTATCATAGGAAACTACATCCTCAACCATTCATAGTTATAAAATAAGTAAGCAACCACATCAATTATCATGCCATACTAATTGCATATAACAACAAACCACTGAGTTAATAGACAACATCATACATTCCCAAGTATATCCATATGCACTCTACCATATAGTATTCCTCTATATGCCCATTAGTGCAGATGTATTCCAACTATTTTACTCTCTTGTATCCCCATGCCTTAACTATCCACACATCACAACATTCTCAATCTAAAGAAAACTATAAAACAACAAGAGAAGAGTAAAGGAATTCTCTCTTATAATCCTTCTACATACCCTATAATTTCACTATATAACTAATCTAATCCATGGCCTTTTTGTCAATCACACAATACATCGTTAGTTGTAATATTCTCACCCAGGTAACAACACTTAGTCCATTCACATAAGCTATATGTTCTACTTAAAATGAATACAACTCTATAAAAAAAATAGAGTTTTGAGGTGAGAAAAATTCCCTCATTTCTATATCTATCTTGTTGGTCACATGCATCATTTACTGCCACAACCAATTATTGACATCTTCTAGCCTCCTTCGACGCCTTGAACTACCTCTACATTCTATTATATTCTAGATTTGCTCCTCCCATTTCCTTTAGCATTTCTATCCAAGCCTAGCTTAGCATTTCCTCTCTTAGATATACCTTTAATCCTTTTCAAACACTAGAATTCTTTTGCATTCCATTGGATAATTCTCAACCAATATCCATTCTAATTATTAGCAGTTCGTCTTACCTACCAATTAGTCCAGATTCAAACATGATCTAATCAAGGATTTCATGACCCCTTTTTTAAGTGTGCATGGAAACATAATCCATAACCTTTATTACCTGGTTACCTTCCTTGATGCAATTAACATACTAAAGTAGGAAATATATTTCACAAATTCAATTAGAATGAATATTTAATCATATCAATCATATCCAAATCAGATTTTAAAAAAATATTCATCTTCAAGGAGGTTCAATGAATGAGGATAGATTGAGTTCAAATTGAACTCTCTCTAATAATAAACAATTCAAATATGATTAAGCATTATCAAAATACTTAGCTTTCAATTGTCTAACAATGGTCTCACTCTTCTCATGGGTTTTCTTCCATTGCCTATATCGTATTTTTTTTCATATAGTCGTCCCACTCAACAAAGTCACAAATCTCATTAGTTTCGTAGCAATACTTGTTATTACAAAATCTACAAATTTTACAACAACAAAAAAAATTTCATAATCATATCAAGTACAAAAAGAAAACTACTTATTCACATGTTCATTCAATTCTTTCCAAACTCGGGTCGTTACCAACCTACCCAATACAAGGTCTAATAACATAATGCCAATCAATTGTTGTACTCTTCCATTTTTAATGAGAGTTATTAACCAAGGTTATTTTTATACAAGAGTCAAATATTATCAAGGAAAGTCAATTCAAATATCGATCTTTTATCTCACATTAAGTATCAATTAAGATTGTCACCTTAAATTATTATTTCAATGTTTTAGGAACAATCCATACAACTTCAACTTAGACTCAAGTTCAACCTATTGTATGAAAACTTATAATTATTCACATGACAAGTTTCAAAGGAATAATTGAAGTATGTTTCTCTCTTTCACATGTTAGTCAACATTAAGAGAAAATATGTCTTATATCATGTCGTACAAGACAATTTTTTGTGCTTGTTAAATGAGCATTTCATACTTGCTCAATATGAAGAGTGGCATACATCCCACTTAAAACTAGCATTCAAGGTACAATATAACATAACCTTCAATATGAAGACACTTAGGCAACAATGACATTACCCAAAACATGGCAAATACAACTTTTTGTTTCATATTTATAGCCAGTTATGCATTCATATAGATATGAATTCGAATTAATATCCATATATAATCATTGCATAAATATGAGCATAGATGAACTACTCATTCAAATGCATAAGGTATGTACTCATTCAAATGCATATATGAGTCTTAAGGGCATTATTTCTAAGTCTTGTTAGCAATACATGTATACCATGCAAGACGACTATTTTAACATCAATTAAACTCTTTCATCGCAACCATAAGACAATTCATTTCAAGAATCATCTACAACACCACAGGTGAAAATTATCTTAATTTTTAAGGATAACCATACCAAGGACAAGGTCAAAGCCTTTAAACCCATGCATTATAAAATGCACAAAATGAACAAGGATAAATATCATCAACAATTAAATCTCTCATCCTTCTAGGTCAATAACCATCAATCAACAAACTATCAAGCCCAACAATCAATAATGCACAACATAGAAGCATGTTAGAGCTTCTAAAGGGTGGACATAGTTAAGTATTGATGATAATATCAATTCAATATTAAATGTAAACACTTGCATCAACATATAGACATGTTCATAATGATAATAAAACATTCTCCAATTCATCAAACAAGTGACTCAACACAACAATCCCATATAATTCTAAGTATGGAGAAAATAACTAGTCTTTTTGTATCAAAGATGACATGTATATAACTTTAACATAGTACCAAAATTATTGTCATTCATTCTCATTGAGCCCATACAACTCCTAGTGATGTAACCAATAACTATGGTACCAATTTGTAGCGTACCCTTGTACCAATAACAAATGTAGGGGCCTATTGGTCTAACATTTCATTAGTGGCAATGATATGCACATTAAAATTACACAATGCAAGACCATTTCCAACAAGGGAAACCCTTTCTCTTTTCTTACTATGACAGTGTTTGGATTTATAGTAGTCAACATGAGTCAAACTTTTAGCATTTTCATGCTAAGTCTAAATAAAATTTTTATTATACATCACAATATAGATTCAAGCATCTCGTTCAATTAAAATCCAGTGAATGACAATGCATAATCTCTGGCAAGTGATTCATATACATGTCTCTAACCTCATTATTTTCTCTCAAGGAGGAATTTATAAGCAAAGATATGATATAAAACTTATTCAAAATGTCATAAGGCATCAATAACATGATTTTTGAATGCTCTTCGTCAATCATGATTACTAAACTCTTAAATCATCATTCAACTCTTCAAAATCCCACAATTCATCAACGAGAAGTCAAATAAGCCACTATAGGCGATCTGTAACAACAACTACATGCAATCCACAACAACTTCTATAGGTCTGAAAAACATCACAAATCTCTTAAAGTATGATATAAGCATTTGACATTTTTGGTGAGTGGGTTCATCACAATGCAGAGATTTCCTTTACCAAAAAACACAAAGACCCAAATTACATATTTTAAGTTATATACAAAAGAATAGCTACATGCAATCCATAGAAACCTAATGTATTTGTAGCAAATTCTACATTTTTGAAATTAGCCTATAACTTGTAAAGTATGATCTGTATATTGGAGATGTTTGGTGTGTATATCCATCCCAATATATGAATTCTCTTTAACAAAAATTGTTTTCACCCAGATCACGAATTTACAAATTCAACCAAATCATCATCATACTGATTTCATTATACCCAACAATTTACAATTTTAATTTCATGAACAAAAAGTAGATATTTACACTTATATTTTCAAAGATGAAGCTCCAATCCATGATGTGCATCTAAATTCAAATCCTCAGATGATTTCCAACCAGTTCCTCTGTAACCATGCTGCCTATTAACCACGAAGTGATCCAATGTATTCCTTCCTTGCTCATGTAATGTGGATGCCAGTTCTGCAGACATAACATAATTCTCCGGACCCCCCACAATGGGATCCATTCCCACCCGAATAGATTCACCATTCCCAGGATTCCATGCCAACCATTGCCCCAGAAGCTTGCATGCATTGATGAGACCTCCCCATATATTTGAAACTCCCTTCGAGGGATTATTAGGTGTTTTGAGCCACTGCTATAGTCCAAAACATCTGAAGTATTTAGCCATAATTACCCTGTGCCATAAATACTCCATGGAAAGTGCCCTCCACAAGCTCTTTGCAATCAGTGCCAAAGCAAATTTATGACTATTCTTAGTGCCCCATCCACCAAAAATATTTGGTTTTGTAATTGTGTCCCATCTTACCAGATGGTACTTTGACACCTCACGGGTGCCTGACCAAAGGAAATTGAATATTCTGCGGTTTATTGCATTCAAGATGGATTTCAGAACCTTGTAGAAAGATATCCAATAAACCAACATATTAGTCAACACAAAGTCTATCAATGTCAATTCCCCCCGCATTGAAAGCCATTTCAGGCTCCAATGACTAATACATGTTTCAAACCTTTTAATCAACTAGTAACAGCCCTTTGCTGAGTAGTTATTAGGCTTTTGTGCATACCCCATATATTTAGTACCATCCTCGATGGGCTTAAAAGCAAAATGGAATTGATTATGGAGTATGCCAATATCCTGTTCATCCATACCATAGTGTAGAAAGATAGATTTTTTGTCACTTATAAGCATACCACATGCTCTGCATAATTTATCCAAGATAAACTTATAACTACACCATTCATTAATGGTACCCAATCCAAATATCATCACATCATCCACGAAAATTAGGTGAGCGATTCTAATGATAGAAGATATGCTAAGCCCATGAATCCCACCCTCCTCTCATTCATGCACAATCAATCTACCGAGCCCTTCAATAATCAATAGAAAAAGCAAGGGTGATAATTGGCAACCCTATCTGATTCCCCTAGTGCCTCTAAAGAAATTAGTAGGGGAACCCTTTATAATGACTACATATGAGACTGATTGTACACACGCCATTATCCAATTAGTAGTAGACATATCCAGATCAATTTGTAATGAACTGAGTCTAAGAATGCCCTAGTCCACCCGTTCATTTGCTTTCACCGAATCCAACTTTAATATCAAAGCTTATTTCTTCTTGGTTTTATAGTATGAAAGACCTCCTTTGAAATCAATAATCAATACAATCATGGCAATTTTTATAGTATGAAAAGCCTCCTTTGAAATCAATGCAATCATGGCAATTTATCACATAGTTAAGCATTAAGAAAAGGTGAAGTTTTACAAATTCATTTGTGTCAAGGTGCTTTGGATCTTGTCCCAAGTCCTTTTGTCCTAACGAAGCTTATGAGAATTTGTTCCCATCTTTGCAATTTCAATTCTTTCTTTAGTTGGCCATGATGGAAATACAGCTTTGATATTCTAAAGTGATCTTAACGATTTCTTTGTCCTACTTCGATGCATTTTTAGTCTCCAACATTTCCCACTTGCAAAGCGGAAATTAGTTGTGGGTGAATTCCCTTATGCTGCCCGTCGTCGCCTACTAATGACGACTCCCCAATTCCTTTAGCGGCGACAACCAGATCTCTAGATCACCAATTTGACCCGCTGATATTCCAATCTCTTCAAAGATTTCGTTGCATTGACCCCCTGTCGAGACAAAAAGCGTGGGGAGACCTCGTCTAGGCTTTCGTGTGACATCCATTTCCGTATACACCGGAGGGCGACCGAATATTAATTAGATCGAAAGATCGAGGTTTAAACTCCAAAACATCCACAATTCTGCGAAAAAAACACAAAGATTGTAATTCACAACGGCCGACTACTATCAATGCTAAATCCAGGAATTGCAGCTATCTTGTTACTGTTCGTTCTTCAATGGCCTCCAGGCAAATTGTCTCCTCCTCTCTCTATTGAAGAATATATTAATTACTGGTATTTGAATTGAAATCTAATAGAGATATTATTTTAGCTGGATTGTGTTGTGGTGGGTTTTGAATCTTTTGTCCAGATTATTGGTGCCACCCTTTGAATTTTGTATGGGATTATAAATTTTTTGGGCTGTGTGTAACTTAATGGAATAGGTATCAGTAGCACATATGCAATAAATAGGGTTGTGTGTCCCAGGTTCCATTGTGGGCTCTGGGTATAACCCGCAATAGATTATTTTTAGGCCTCAAGCTTTTTATTCATGTAGGAATGCGTTCAGCAGAGAAGGGTTGCAGATTTGAGTATCACTAAGGCGATCTTTTAGTAAATGATGGAATATCATTGGGCGATTTCTTTGAATTATGGGCTGGGAAATTATTTATATAAAATGTAAATAATTTTTAAATTTTTATTTATTGATTTCTATACATCTTCAAAATGCTTCAAGAAACATGCACAAAGGGGCTGCACTGCATAGCACAAATTTCCTTCAAATTAGGCGCTGAAGGGTAGTATTCAGTTAAATTTACGTAGGCCTCATCTTTTAGAAACTCATACCATTTGGGTGAGGCAGAGTCGCAGACCACAACAAGACTGGAAACCTGGTGCACAGCTTAATACCTCATAGACTTCACTAGGGAAATAATGCTTGGCATAGTTACTGGATTTGGCAAGACCTGGCATAGGTTTGACCAGTCGAATCGGTTCGGACTAACCCTCCAAATCTTTCCTAAAAAACACGAGGAAAACAAATAATTTTCATTATTTCTTTGGCATCTCTGTCATGCATTGTTTACATTATTAGTTTCTCTCTTGATGGCAACTTCTCCCAAACAGACATTATCGTCACTAATGTTGTAGCAGATCATAAAACAAAAGAGTTTTATGTGGAATTGAAAGAGTAACGTTGGATGTAACATCCCCAACCTTCTGACCGGCGAAGAGGACGCTACTAACACCAATCATACGAGCAAACAGCCCCATGAAGATGAACAGGCATCAATGCTGAAATGAAAAAGCTTAAACATAATACATACCAAGATGCATAATCCATCATACAAGAATGCATAATTACTCAACATACAGCGGAAGCAGACATATACATTCCAGCATCAACATGTTCATCATTAAGGTTCATTAGACATCAGATAGTAAATGTAAATGTAGAAGCAAAATGGACAAGAATACTCATCTGATAAGAACTCGTCTCGCAACCAGCTACGTCGCTGCAAGGTTCCACCCAACCATAGGCTAGTGTGTTCGTCAATCTCTCATCAACACTGCCACCCCCGAGCTGGGCATGATTCCTCAAGGAATAAGGGTCAAAGCAGGCTTACACATAGCCAAGGTACACAAATCAGCCAAGCCCACACAGTAGGGTTTATCAAGCCATCAAGGAGCTAGGAAAGGCTAAATGTTAAGTTGGTGGCCTCAAACACGAGTTTTCTCAAGCATACCCAGCCTCTAATCCTACTCTCAACGGTCCGAAGACCAACCACTGCATATAGCAGCAAAACAAACCATTCACAGCTATGTGAAGAAGGCAAAGACAACCAGGTGACAACCCCAATCAAAAGGTGAAACACAGTTCAGGTCAAACCACGCTCTAGAGTTGTTCTTGGCCCTAGCATGGCCAAAACAACTCAACAACAATCCCCAAAAGACATCTGTCGAGTCAACAACCAAGAAGCAACCCAAAACCAGGGTGAATCGACAGCCCAAACTCACAATGAAAACTATGGCAACCTTACACAGTCCCAAAACAGGGGAGAAGTTCGATCCTCAATCTTGGACAAAAGAAGGACATAAACGCAGACCCCAATCTGATGAGGGAAACGACGAGAACCTTACACAGTCCACAGTTGGGGCAGAAGCAGAACTCCTAGCATAGACATGGGATGACTCAACCAACGGATGTGGAAATCAACGGTTGTCCAACATCTAAAATCCCACAGCACACAGCTCCCCAACGCAATCGTGTCCGGCAATGATGGAGGCAAAAACGTCGACTCTGTGCATGATCAGGAGGAAATAACACAACCCAATCGACTGGTAACCGGTGCGAGAGAGATAAAGGCGAACCCCCAAGCAAAAAATCGCACACCCCCTTAACTCAGCTCTGCATGAGGAAGATTAACCCCCCCCCCCCCTTCGCGTCCCTGCGTGAGAGTGAACCCCAAAAGCCTAGGGAGAGGCGTAGTGATGGTTCCCTTACCCACGTGAAGGTGGAGAGAGGACTGGTGGAGTGAGCGTGTAGCAAAGACTGACAGTCCTGCCACCCTCCACTTCCAGCAATTAAATGCCTCAACCACTCAGCAGAACATTAAAAAGGTGGTTGGATGAGACAAGGGAAGGTGGGAAAAATAGACAGGGTGATGACATGGAACTCCTTCTTCTAGTCCGGAAACACAAGTATTAGCGCAGTGGCCATCTTGTTTTTTAACTTAGCTAAGCTTTCTTTGCAGGGTTCCATCCACTAAAACTTTGCATCTTTCTTCAACAACTTCTCCATAGGTGCAGTGATCTCAGCATACCCTCTGATGAACTTCCTGCAGTAGCATGTATGTCCTAACACTGATCTGAGTTGCATGACTGATGTGGGTGGTGGTAAGTCAAGGATAATCGCAACTTTTGTTGGATCGACCAAAATTCTGTCGTGACATACGACATGACCCAACAACACACCAAATGGTGCGCAAAAAATACATTTCTTTGAATTAAGCCCGATTTGATACTGGTGACAGCGACCCAGCATCATGCGCAAACTCTCAATAAAGTATCTTACTAGACCAAACACAGTGCAATCATCAAAGTAGACCTCAAGAAATTTATGAACGAAATCTTTAAAAGCAAAAACTATTATTCTAGAAAAAATAGCAGGTGCATTCTTAAGTCCAAAGGGCATTACCGTATACTGGTAGAATCCCCATTCTATGATTAAGGTCATTTTGTGGCGATCCTTCTTTGTGATTCTGACTTAATGATAGCCAGAGAAGCCGTCGGTGAATGAATACATCTCTTGTCCTCTAACACTTTCAAGTACTTCATCTGTAAATGGTGTTGGGAATGGATCATGCAGGCATGCATCATTCAACTTCCTTAGGTTGACACAGATTCTGACTTTACATGTGGTTTTCTTATCTTAGATCACTATAAGGTTTATCCACTTTGATTCCTCAACAGGTTCAATGATTCCTACATTGAGCATGCGATCCAATTCAGTTACTACATTTTCCTTATACCTTGGATTCAACTTATAAGGTCGTTGCTTAATGGGTTTAGCATCTGGTTTCAAGGTTGTTTTCATCTCCCCCAGATCTCCTACTATCCCCTTCATCTCTAAAAATTTGGGAGGGAATAGATCCCAAAATTCATGCAGGAAGTCTGTGATATTTGTTACTGTCTCATCATCCCAATAATTCCTATATTGGAAAACTTCGGGTTCTCTGGCCACCCAATGTTTACTTTCTTGATTTTCAGCAACTTGAGCAACTGTTCGCTAGAAATACCACTTCCTTCAACTGCACGTGTACCCTATGATTCTGGTATGTTTGTGTTATTTGGGTCATCATCTGGGTCTCTAGCTATATTATAGAAATCCATCCATTGTTGAATGGTCACGCTGCACTGGTGGGAATTCGCCTCTTCGACAAGGATTTCAGCAAATATTTTCTCTTTTATCTCTTGAACCACAACATCAACTATAAGTTGCTCATCAGCAAATTCAAATGTGTGCGTGAACTATTTAGCTACCTCTTCTCAATCTTGAGTTCCTTGTCGCAATTCCATAGATGTATACCAGCTTCGGGGTGTCATCTCCAATGTGTGAATGAAATTATGGGCCCATTCCTGTCGCAGGTATTCTGCAAATGCGGTGCGACACTGATTTATGTGCTCAACAGGGTTCGATAATCATATGTACTTGTGATTCACAGTGGTGATTTCTTCACCGAATCTAACTTCCATCAATATTCTACACTGTGGCCATTCTGATATGGACTGCTTATGTGTACCCCACCATCTAGCGGGTGTAGCTTTTAGTACATGGTCTAATGCGGACAAGCGCTACAACTCTGTTACGAGTCCTTCAAACTCATCTAGGAAGGTCGCAAGGTTAGGTAGACCCTCGTAGGTGGGAAACTCTCGTAACTCATTATCCACTCGTCGCACAGACCTTGTAATTATGGTGCACCTCCTCATAGAGAGCTCATGCAACCGATTTTTCCAATTCTCCAAGGCCTCTCCTGAGTCGAATGTGCACGAACTAGAACTCCTCCGGCTCATGTTTCCATCCTTTATTGGATTGATATAATCTTCTTGTAGGGCAGTGACATTGTAGATATGGTCGAGATAATCACCCTGTCCCTCACTGTAGACAGGCTCGACGTATCTCTGTCCCTCCAATGGATCAATGGGCGGCACCACCCTCATCTCATTATCCTCGAATGAAAGTATCATTTTTCTTGAAATTGATAATGGTCTGATTATCTATGGCCCAATATATCCCCAGCAGCGCAGGATATGGGTTCGTGTCATCAACAATGTTGATGACTTCAAATTCTGCAAATGTGCGTAACCCCTCAATGTTGACAGGGACTTGACTCAACCTACCAATTGGTAGGACCTTTTCCTAATTTGCAAGTCACAACTAGACAAGAGACTAGTCCAAGTATGTCTTTCCCGTGCTTTCCCAAGTTTGTCGCGTCAAAATATTGACGTCCGAGCCCAGGTCTAAAATAATGTAATCCATATCGTAGTCACCTATCTGGGCAGTCATTCTTAACTCGCGCCTAGTTTTGAATTTCTTTTTGACCTGGTTAACTCTCCTTTCTAGTTATGATTCTTCTGGGGTTTCTTCTATCAGTGCTTGTAGTTTTGCGATAGCATCTTTGTCTTGTAGCAATGCTAAGCAACTTGACAAAAACAAATTGAGCTTACTAACCTTATGTGGGACCTTCTTCTGGAATATATGTTGAAATCGTTCAGGAATATCCCTTACTTCAGTTGAGGAAGATGGTTTTTCTGGTTCTGCAAACTCTGGTTGCATGTCCAAGAATACTTGCTTCTGTTTTTGTACGTCGAATGGCACTTTCTTCTATGCCGCGGGTCGCACCAGTAATTGCAGTTGTTCTTGTGGTACATCCTGATCAGCTCCGGTCACAGCACCTCCTCATGTTACGATAGCAACACTCGGCTCTCTTGGCTCAGCAGCAATCATCTCAACGTTCAAGTTAGGATTTGTATTTGGGTTCGGATCCTGCACAGGGTTAGGACCTACAATGGTCCTATATTTCCACTTCACAATCAACTGAGGACATTGCTCATTATGGTCATGCCTTTACAATATGAACATGTCTTTGCAGGTTCCTGAAAATATCTAGCATAATGGCCCGGTTGTCCACAGTTATAGCATGTAACATGACCTCTTCCTCTGCCAAATCCTCCTCCTCCTCTTCCTCTGAAGTTTCCACCACCCCTTCCCTGTGGGTGTGGTTGTTGTGGTGGGTACTGATTCTGCTGGTATTGCGACTAATATTGATTCTGTGGCGCATACCAATTCTGAGGTGCATACTGCAGCTAATATTGGTTCTGATATTGGTTGTGCGGGATAAGCGCAGGATGGCAGGATGCTTCCTCCCGTTCAGCGTAAGGCCGTCCATCATTCTTCATCAAGTAGGTGTCGATCGTCTTTTCCTTCAAGAGTTGGTATGCTCGACAATCCTTCTCTTCATGCCCTACTGACTTACAAAATTTATAGAAAAGGCTTGTTGGGGTACTTACAATGTTTTGCAAGTATAGACTCTCCTCATCGTGATGTCCTCTAGACTGGCATATGCGGCACCAGGGTAGTCCGTGGGCACTCAATGGGTTTGGCGCACACGATGAGATATAGTTCATGTAGGTCGGACAATTATACTTGGTGTGTCCATATGTTCTGCATTTTGTACACCATAAGTATTCTTGAGCTTCCTTTCCCTTCTTGATATCCTCAAGCCATATCGTCAAATTAGTTAGTTATGACTGAATCTGTACCATTCCTACGGCACCATCACCGACTGGCGAGGCTTCTAGCTTCATTACCAATTCTAGCGCTTATGTCTGAGATTCAATATTTTGTTGCATTAATGGGCCTTGGATGTGTGGTAATAGCGCAGAAATAAACCACTCTTTATGTTGTACATCTGACATTTGGAAACTTACTTTGGCCATCAAGGTTTTAAACTGCGGGTCAAAGTCCCATACGGACTCTGCTAAGGATTGTTTTATCTCCTTGATCTCAGTGATACACTACGACTCATATTTAGGTTTTTTGAACTCATAGATCATTGCGAGTCGTATTTCTTCAAGGGTCTTATGTGGTGTTCCTGGTGGTAGTACGCAGAACTTTATAAACCAGTCCAATGCATGACCCCTCAGAGTCGTGATCATCTGCACTTTCTTTAGGTCTGTGTTATGAACTAGGCAAACCATCCAAACAACTTCACAGAGGAACCAATGTTGCTATGGATCCTCTGCTCCATTCCCATTGAATGTGGGTAACCGAATATCATGCCCGACCATTGAGTTGGCATCGGGTTATCTGATGAATAATTTAATGGAGGTGTACCCTCCTGCACACTATTCACGGTACTAGCACTATCAGTATTAACAACTCTTTCAGGAGATGAGGCTCTAGACCTTACCTCTAGCGATACTCCTGGTGTGATGTAGTCGTGCCCTGATCTTGGTGTTTTTGCAGATTCCTCTAACTCTTCCTCCCCTTCAGAAATTAGGCTATAGTCCTCCTCCTCGTCGCAAGACCCTTCGTCTAACTGTGACTAAATTTCATGCTCACTTTCTTCGAACAAACTAGGAGTTCGTCGACCTCCCTCTGTCTTTCTTCTTTTCCCTGATCTAAATCTCCTTCCGCTCCTTAAGACTCCAGCTTCTAATTCAGGTTTTGTACTTCCTGGGAGCATCTCATCTCACCATTTCTCATTTTCTCTGCAGATCATCCACAACATATCCCCTCTCCTTGGATATGCAGCTCAACTACTCAACTGTAGGATGCCCTTCTCATAAACTAGCATCTTTATCCAGGTGTTAATAGTATCAAATACCTTCTTCGTGGTCCTTGGAAAAAAATTCTTTAAGCCTCACTATAGGAGGTTATAGTCTCTACTGCAAACTTAATAATATACCCTTCCAAAATACTGTCGACCCAAAAATCAACAGCTCTAGAGATGGTGTTACTTAATCTGGTTATCTCGCAAACCAACTGATCACTCCACTCAACCGCTTTTCTTCTCTGGAATTTTTCTACTGAGTAGCCAATCTTGAAAACCACTCATGCAGCACAATAGAGAACTCTACAAAGAATATCTCGTGAATATCAATGTATATGTACGAGTCTAACCAGTCTTTTGCACTCAACTATGATCCTACACTCTCTTCTTGCGCAAATGCTAGCATCTTAGACTCCGGCCAATCCTCTATCATGTTCTTTGTCGAATGCCACAACATTTCCCTTGACTCAAATGATTACGGGTCCCAGTAATGAAACCATTTGTTGGCCTAATCTTCCCTCTTGTCTTGACCCGAGGTTCAATCAACAACACAATACTAACAAGACACCAAAAGGCATCGGTCCGATAGAGAAAGCTCAGTCAGCAACACCCACGAGGCAGGAGCAGTCTCACCTGAGATATCTTAATGTGTAACTGCAAAAACCATGTTTCTGCAATTGGAGAGGGATTATAGTCCCTTGGCGCGCGGCCAAGGCGCTCGACAGAGATGGAAGGATGGATTCTTTTACTACATGACAGAGGTGCAACTGTGTGCCACAACTGACGCTTGACACAACATTGTCCTTAACCACTTAAGAACTGGCGCAACTATGCGGCACAGTTGATTCCTTACTTACAATGAGCAGAGTGTGGCTTATATTGTAACTTAGTAGATTAACCATGAAATCATACATAACATGTCGATAATGCTTTAAACATTCATTCATTTACTGATTGGTAATATTGCAACATACATTCAACATCAATTGTAAGCCACACAATGCAAGGAAACATCCACATAAACCTTCAATATTCACATTGACAGCTAAACATCCAACCATTCAACATACATCAACACAAGAAATAACGTGGAAACCCATATGGGAAAAACCACCAAGGTTCCCTTCATCTCGCATGAGAAATATAGGTAGCACCTTGCAGTCTGGGACTTACAGACTATTCTTAAGATATGTCTTTTGCTCAACTCTTCTTGCTCTCATGCTTTCTAGTTTATTGCTTCTATCTACTCCTATTGATCTGCACACATCTTGGATCAACTCTTCTACTTTATTGTTTGTGCACTCAACTGCAGATTACTCCTACAAAACGGTCTGTGCACTCAATTGGAGATCTGCGGCTCAACAGCCTCTTACTCCTACTAGACTCCTCTTCTGAGTCAACCATTAACTAACAACTTCCTCTAGCTAACTCTTCACGCTCACAACAAACAATACTTAAGCTAACACTTATATAGGGTGGGTTCCTCCTATTTATAGTGTTTACAAAACCGTGTAGGGTTGACTGAGTACAGCTCAGTCATTACAGATGCAAGTAGCTACAATATATCTTCTATTACATTAATGTTGGCCCATACCTAGCCGTAAAAGTCCTGCATTACATTGACCACAGCCATAACTATCCATGGAAATGTCTTTCAGTCTGTTTGTACTGGTCATAACTAGCTGCAAAACTTGTCCTTTAGTCTTTCATCGGTTCGTCCTTCTATAGTCTTCCTTGACTTTCACCTGTTCTGCTTTAACTCTTCTACCTACCTCTTCCACCAACTCGGATCTGTCTTTCCTTGTCGCAGCTTCCTCTGCTCTACGCTCGCGCTTCTTCCTTTACCTGCTTTTCTTCACTGCATGCCTGCTTTTCCTCTTGCGCTTGCACGTCGAATTATTCCTTATGTACTTTTCTTGGCCCAACACAACAGTGATGGATGAAGTGAGGAAACAAATGAAGAAGCAAGTGACAAATGGATTTGGTGAGGTAAAAAATCACCTTGAATCTTTGATTGATGCAGTTTTGACTAAGGCACCATAGGCTGTTAGATTTATATCATTTAAGCAATATGATATTAGGATCTTATCTGAGAGAATAACATGCACAACAATAATCACAAGAGACGAGAGACACAAATAATTTTCCTCAGGGAAACCATAAAGGAGAAAAGCCCGCAACTTTCTCAGAGATAGAATGAGCACCAGTAGCAAAAGTAAAACTTGAAAACATAAAGATGATCTCCGACAGCTGACCTCTCTCACTTGTGCCAGCACTTCCTCTCTCACTCATGTGCCCCAGTTGAGTGAGTGTATGTGTGTGTAGAAATGAAGAGAGCCTCACTTTTATTTATATTCTTTCGTTCACTTGATTTCCACTCCAACAAGGAAGCCTCACTTGACAATTACTTACCAGAGCCAACTTCTCTAGGAGAGTGTAATAACCCTACTGCCCCACAACTGTGGGGACTTTACCCCTCTGATCAACAAGGAGGGTTAAACTCAAGTCAATTGTGGGGACTATTACCCCGACTTACAACGGAGGGTTAACCTCATTGACTTTACATGACTTCATTATATTAATGACTCTCCTGATAGGAACATCGAGGTATAATATAAGATATACAAGTGAATACATTCCGAAGTTACAAATATATCAACACTCCCTCTTAACTAGGAAGGTATTCTCTAGACACAATTCATCAGCACAATTCTTTGTCACTGGATCATCATCAAATCTGGATCATCATCACTGAATCATCATCAAAGTTGGATCATCACTAGATCATCATCATAATCACTGCTTCTACTATATCGATCAAATGGTGCCATCTCTCAATTCTTCTCGTCACAGGAAGTTATACAGAGCCATCCATTTTTCATGTTGGTTATAGGCCTAGCCTCCATGTAGGTCTTCATCAATAGAACCATCCCTTTTTCATGTTGGATGTGATGCCTTTCCTTTGCAAGGAATTCCCCTACAGAGCCAGTCCTTTTTCATACTAGATGCATCACCTTGCCTCTTGCAAGGATTTCCCCTATAGAGCCAGTCCTTTTTCATACGGGATGCGGCACCTTACCTCTTACAAGGATTTCCCCTACAAAGCTAGTCCTTTTTCATACTGGATGCAGCACCTTGCCTCTTGCAAGTATTTCTCCTATAGAGCCAGTCCTTTTTCATATTGGATGCAGCACCTTACCTCTTGCAAGGATTTTCCCTATAGAGCCAGTCCTTTTTCAAACTAGATGCAGCACCTTGCCTCTTACAAGGATTTCCACTACAGAGACAGTCCTTTTTCATATTGGATGCAGTACTCAGCACTTATATCCGACCATGGGAGGCCCATCCTACCACCATGTCGGAAAGGCCCAACACTTACATCTGACCATGGGAGGAAAAAATCCTACCACCATGTCAGAAAGGCACAACACTTATATCTAACCATGGGAGGAACCAATCCTACCACCATGTCAGAAAGGCACAGAACTTACATCTGACCATGGGAGGAACCAATCCTAGCACCATGTCAGAAAGGAACAACACTTACATCTGACCATGGGAGGAACCAATCCTACCACCATGTCAGAAAGGCCCAGCACTTACATCTGAACATGGGAGGAACCAATCCTGCCATCATGTCAAAAAGGCCTAGCACTTACATCTGACCATGGGAGGAACCAATCCTACCACCATGTCAGAAAGGCACAACACTTACATCTGACAATGGGAGGCCCTGCCTACCACCATGTCAGAAAGGCTCGTGGACTCATCACTTCCCCTTGGAAGGAACCTCTATCTGGAGAACACCTAGATTCTCCCAGAAGTACTCAAACTTCACTCTGGCCATTTCTAGCATAGAATCACATCATGGATGATTACGTCCAAGGATAACCTGCGAGCTTTGCCAAGACCGATTACATTCGAGGAAAACCTACATGACCGTTTACGTCTAAGAAACCTATGAGCTTCACTAGGATTTTATGCTCAGACAACCTGTCTCACTGGCTATGCTAGAACTCCCTCTTTCAAGAGATCTCGTTCTGGATCACATACTGGAGCTTCACTGCTCCTCTTTGCATCATATAAAAAATTCAAGTCAGATCAATCAAATCAAATAGTAGTTTTCAAATGAAACATACTACCTCCCAAATAGTCGAGCAAGTGGCAACATATTTTTCCTCAGCTGTACTTAGCACCATGCAGGACTGCTTCCTGTTAAACCAAGAGATCACACTTGATCTCATACTAAAGTAGCACCCCGAAGTGCACTTCCTATCAATGGCACTACATGTCCAATTCGAATGCACATAACCTTTTAGGTTAATCTTCTGATTCGCCTCATACTTGTGCCTATAATCAACTGTACCCTTCAGGTACCTCACAATATGCTTTGCAGCAATCAGGTGAACATGTCTCAATGTGTTCACAGCAAAGCAAATATATGGTCTCATGTTCGACAAGTACATCAAGGAACAAATCATCTGACGAAACATCATGGCAACAACCATCTCAGATGAAGCATCACTCAATAGCTTCAGGTTTGATTCCATAGGTGTGGTCATGGCCTTGCAGTCCATCATCCCGAACCTTTTCATAGTATCCACTGCATAATTCCCTTGTCCCAGGGAGATTCCACCTGCACTCTGCCACACCTCCATGCCTAGAAAGTAGTGCATCATATCCAAGTCCTTCATCTCGAACTCGACAGCAAGTCTCATTCTTGCAACTTTAATGAGTTCCTCTTTTCTGTCAAGAACAAGTCATCGACATATAACAGGAGCATCACTGGTCTTCCACCTTCAACCTTGAAGTAAATATTGGAATCTGCTTTACTCTCAGTAAATCCTAGAGTCATCAATAAGCTGTCCATCCTATTGCATCATGTCGAACCTCAGGATCTTCTGCAATCACTCCCTCTGAAGCAGAGCATCATTCTCCCTCTTCCTTTCGTACTCTATGCATTGAAGCATTATATACTGGAGTGACAAGTAGCTTCCTCTGCTACTAATATTCTATGTATCCATCTAGGGTCACTAGATACCAATATCCTCTATCTTGAACCTTTTCAAAAGTTCTTCTCACACCCATCTCTGATATTTTCATCCTCTATAGGCTTTCATCTTCAACCTTGTAGCAAAGGTTAAGATCTTCATCGCTCTAGGTGATCTTCAAGCTCCTCATGTATGTGTTATCCCATGGGTGTCTTCTGAGCTCGTACAAGGCCTTCTTTAATTTGCACACATGAGTCTTCCTATCATATGTCTTAGCTTCTAATGGCTGCAAATGTCTCTTCGTACTCTATGCCTTCTTTCCATGAGAAGCCTCGTGCTATGAATGTTGCCTTATATCCCACGATGTTTCCATCTACTGCATGATGGAACTTGCAGGTACCGCATCCTAAACATCATTCTTCTTGAACTAGTACTCTCCTTCCATTTCTTCTTGGCTACTTCTTCATAGCCGGAATGCTCTGCATTAATGATGTTGCTCAACAGTTTCACATAACTAGAGTGTGTCTGAGACCTCTTTCTTTCTTTGAAAGTGTCGTCATATTATTCTTCATTTTGTATTATTTCTCGAACTGTCGTCACTTGTTCTTTGAAACAATTCTCAACCTTATTTTCTTGTAGGTGATTGTATGCGATCTTTCCTACAAGTCAAATGCATTACTTGTATGGTTAGAAACATTTCAGAAGGCATATTCATAATGACAAATTCTTATGCATAAAGATATAATCATGCAACTATTTTAGCCCATACAACATTCATCCATATCACGAAAACTTTCTAGATGCCTTCCATCTCTACCATGACATCATTGATATTGTGCACTAATCCAATATGTCAGCAAAGAGGTTTCATTCTAGATAAGTAGCAATGGAGAGTTGTATAGCACCATGGGCTACTTACCCATCACATGCATATTAGTAGTATATTGTCATTAATGCAAACATTCTATCATGCATAACACATCAACTAAATATAAACAAATGCATAACCAAATAATATCATGAAATGACAATTGAATACTTATATTTATTCGTTCGTGGGTAGACTCCTTCTTGAGCCTTCAGCTTCATCATCTTCTTTATCCATAACAACATCATTTCTTATCCAAATGCTACGATGGATAAGAGGTTCTTCAAGAGTTGAGTCCTTCGTATTCCTCATCGCTTGAGGGATCTTCTTTGGATCATGAAAGTTAGATCTTCAGTTGCTCCCATATTCTTTTCTCTTATTATCAGTCGAGCTCCTTCTTGTGTGTGCTCTTCCGAGAGTTTGTTGAAGGTAATCACTTCCTTCTGGCACACATTCCTTGAATGAATAAATCTCATGTTCCTGGAAGGCCATTCAAGGTGGTTATAACCATATATTATTCTTCTTCGATTGCTTTGTCATAGCATCGAACACTTCCTTTTGGTGTCTTCAAGGATGACACATGAGGGATGAGATGATCTTTAATAGAATCTGCAATGATTATATTGATTCTAGCCTTATCCTCATCTCCCTCTGGCTCTTATAACTTCTTTACTGAAATACTGATCTAATTCAATTTTTTCAAGGATCACAGAGTTCCTATACTTCTTCCGATTTATATTCTTCCTTTCAAAATAGCTTGGTAGAGGAATCAAACATCTCTTTAAGTGTCTTTAGGGAAGACACTTGTGATATAAGGTGATCCTCAA
>LPNX010911971.1:123377-145939 GCA_001517045.1 Pseudotsuga menziesii | reverse complement strand
TTGGCCTTGACCAAGTTCTTCTTGTGTAAGGCTTTAGCCTCATCTCCCTCTGGAACTGGAACCTCTCCACTTATGTAGGTGTCCAATTCATTTTCTTCAAAAAACAGTGAAAAATTATACTTCCATGCTCGGAAATTTTCAGCTTCACCAAGCTTGTCATCAAGCTGGCGTGATTAGTCATTTTGAAATGAGAACCTCAGATGTAAATAGCAAAATATTAGATCTTACCGATTTGAGGTGTCCATCCTAGTTCCGGAGCTGGTTGATCTAGGGTTTGTCAGAGAAACCCTAATTTTCAAAACTTGAAATCTTTCATTTCTGATTGCATAGAAATATGGGCCTCTTCAAGGTGAGTTGTCCAATGTACTCCTTTTCTGAAAACAGTGGAGGGAAGCTCCCAGAATAGGAAACCCTAGTTTTCATATTTCATCTCCACAAATCCCTGATATTTTTTCTATGGTCTCTTTGAAAGTACTGCTCCTATGTGTTTGAAATTTCGTACTGAGGTAGCCTCGTCTGTCCTATTTCCAACACCATGAGTTTGAGCAGAATTGGTTTCACCAATTGGGACTTATGAAATTTTTCCCAAGGTGACCTATTTCAGTACTGTTCAGAATAGCGAACTTGTACGGACTTCCATGTGTCCCTGTTTCATCATCAGGGTCTAAAACATTTACCAAAGCAAGTACATTCCATGCCCTATCTAGAAGATCTGAGAAATTTCATTTGGACCTTCATAGCCTGAGATATAGCAATTCTCCCTAGGTGTCTTGCTTAGGGATGAATCCTGGAAGAGGCTGGAACCCTGAATTGGAGGAATCATATCTCCCGGAATATAGCGAATCAGGGGCTGAAAATTTTACACATGGTACATCAAGATTGTATCTTCAACTTGTGAAAATTGTAGCCCTTGAGACTTCTTCAATCCCGAGATATAGCGAATGTACCAAAACTACCAGTTTTTTTGGGCCCAGGGTCAAACTAGGGTTTAACTTTACCGGAGTTTCACTCAACCAAAAACTTTGACCTTGGTTTCTAAACTTCTTTTTTCATGAGGAGAGAAATCCTATGCTGGGCTCACTCAAAAATTCCTCTTCTGTAAAAAGCCCTAATTTCCTGCAACAAAAACTGAAAATGCTCGGAATCAAATTCTACTTCGACAGAAAGATGTGCCCTTTAATGGAGAGTTATCCTAGCCTCCTTTTGCTGATGGATTGTGGAGAGACACCCAAAACGTAAGAAACCCTAGCTTATATAGATGCACAGTGTCTTTTTCTCAGTTTAGCTCTGATACCATGTTAGATTTATATCATTTAAGAAATATGATCTTAGGATCTTATCTGAAATAATAGCATGCACAGCAATAATCACAAGAGACATAAAGAATTTTCCTCGGGGAAACCATAAAGGAGAAAACCCCACAACTTCCTCATTGATAGAATGAGCACCAGTAGCAAAAGTAAAACCCGAAAACATAAAGATAATCTTCGACAACTGATCTCTCTCAGTTGTGCCATCACTTCCTCTCTCACTCATGCGCCCCAGTTGAGTGAGTGTGTGTGTGTGTAGAAATGAGGAGAGCCTCACTTATATTAGTATATTCTTTTTTTCACTTGATTTCCACTCCAACAAGCTGGCCTCACTTGAAAATTACTCAGGGTTGACTTCTCTAGGAGAGTCTAATAACCCTAGTGCCCCAAAACTGTGGGTACTTTACCCCCCTGATCAACAAGGAGGGTTAACCTAAACTCAATTGTGCAGACTATTGCCCCGTCTTACAATAGAGGGTTAACCTCATTGACTTTACATGACTTTATTATATTAATGACTCTCCCGATAGGAAAATCATGGTATAATATAAGATATACAAGTGAATACATTCCAAATTTACAAATACATCAACATAGGCAGTTACTATGCAGAGGATTGGCTCGGTCAGCATTGGGATGTGGATTAGGAATGTGTAAATTCTGTCGCATGCGATCGAGACCAATAATGAGGATCTCAACACCTCACTGCGATAGTTACAAGATTTTTCTGTAGACATCAATGCGTTGTCGACACAGAAATTGGTGCACATGCAGAGGGTCGTCAATCAGGATTTGGCAGACAAAGAACAAATCAGCGATCAATTATTGAGGTCACAGGAGAAAGAGGCAGAAGCGCGCAAAGAGATTAAGGCGTTGAAGAAGGAACAAGAGAAGTTGATAAATGAGAATACCAAGGAAATTGAGGAGCTGGAAAAAGAGCAAGACCACATGACAGTGGAGAAAGCGCACCTTTAGGACAACAGATTCCGCTTAGAGGCAGTAGTTTTTGATGCTTGTCAGCATGTCTTCGAGAGCACGGTGGAGCTAGATGTGGTGTCAAAACTAGAGTACCTTCGATCCGTCATTGCACAATTGCAGCGCGACAATGCAGACTTGCAAGACCTGGTACATCCAGACACACCACCGAAGAAAATTGTGGAGAGGAAAAGCATCATGGAGGACTTAGCAACGCAACTAGAGGAAATGGATCAAGAAGTAAAGCAAGTAGCGGACACGACTACACAATTTTGGGGCAGTGTATTCCAGGACGAGCAGTTGGAGCAACTAACCACGCAGTTGCAAGAGGCCGTGGGGCGATTGGAAAAATTGAACACGTCGCTTAAAGCGATGCCCCCACTTATACAGGACACCAAGGCAGCAGAGCTGAAGGAGTTGCAGCAGCAGGTTGTGAAGGCAAGGGATCATCAACAGAGGCACTCGACACAGTTAGAGGCATTTCAAGATGTTGGCGCATAGCTCTCAGTGAAGGCAGTGTCGGTACTACATTAGAGGAAATTTGGGGTCTAAAAGGGGCCTTATAAGAAAACGCACCAACAATAAGTTCTTGTGAGTTGGAATTCAAGAACCAATAGAATTCCAATAAAATGCGTCAACCATAATGGTTGAATTGACATATTTGTCATAAAAAAAAACTTTTTTGTTCGTATTTTTGACATATATCCCTGTGTTTTTACTCAAATTTCAATTGGGATAGCTTGTTGGATGCAGAATTTGAGTCCGCATCCAATGATTACCCACATGGCATACTTTTGACGGACCCTGCTTCCCCAAAAACAAGAAATACCTTAAACAACGTGATGATGACATCATCATCATTGTTTTTAGGTATTTCTTGTTTTTGGGGTAGCGGGGTCTATCAAAAGTATGTCGTGTAGGTACTCGTTGGATGTGGAATCAAATTCTGCATCCAACGAGCTCTCCCGGTCGAAATTTGAGTAAAAACATAGGGAGATATGTCAAAAATACGAACACAAAAAGTAGTTTTTTTCTTTTTTCCTCCAAAATTAATAAATATTATTTTATTATTTTAAATATTATTTTATTATTTTAAATATTATTTTATTATTTTAACTATTATTTTATTATTTTCCTTAGGAGGCCCATTTTAGACCTCAAAATTCCTCTAATGCAAGTAGTTCAAGAGGGAAGAAAGGATGTCACAGCAAAGATCACCGAGCATCCCTTAGAGCATGAGTTGACAAAAAGTCGAGAGACTACTGAGAAAATAAAAGAATGGGTCAAGGAAATTACCCAACAGTACGAGGAATTCAAAGTGAAGATCAACGCATACACCATTTCCAACTGACGTGACTCGAGGGTGAGCCACAGGATTGTGTTGGGGGCCCATTGGCAGGAAGTTTTTGGGTAAGTTATTTGCGCCGCATCCCGAATGTTGTGCAAAGTCAAAGATGTCGCGCAAGGTGGAAAACAAAGCGCAAGTCGGATTTATAATATTTATGTATTTTGGTCATATTTTGTAGATTTGGGCTGCATTATGTGGATTGTGGTCATTATTTTGTAGATTATGTTAAGAAGTAATTAGGAAGTTGGTTAAGTGGACCACCAATGTAAAGGCGAAATCCTATAAATAGATGTAAATTACAAGTGTTAAGGGATTCTTCGACTGGATTTTTTGCGCATTTTTTCTTAGTCTTCTCTGCTGGGAAATTTTTGGATATGTGTATGTGAGCTGAAGAAATGTTTTGGAGAATCTGTGTTTTGTTGCAAAGGTTAATATGACATGATGGAGATTGATCAGAATCATTGTGTCTTTCCCTATTTTCTTGTTTTCATGTTTTCTACGATCCAAATGTGAATGCAATGTGTGTCTGCGAATGATGTGTTGTGTCTTTGCTATGAATGATGATATACTGCTAGATCTGGTTGCGCATTGATGTTCTGTTGTGATTCATTTATGATAATGTGATCTATTGAATGATGATGTGATTATGTTAATGCATAATCTAGATGATTAGATCTGTTGAATAATGCTACGCTAAGTTGATAAGTAGACACATGATCCTCCTTCATACTGTGAAAACTTGGTTTCATCATCTCTCCCTCAAACACAATGGGTGAGACTTCATCTGCTCTGCAGGTGTTTCTGGACAGGATAAAACCTGTCTGGGCCGGTACTCAAGGAGATCGCGGTGGTTTGGGTGTCGACAGAGAGTGAACCCTTTTCGACTGGTTTTGTGTCAACAATCTGCGGTACAAAGAAAAACGTAAGATAGAGTTAGATTGAATCCTCGATGCAGGTATCATAGAACCTGTTGAAGAATTTGAGCAGATCAGTCTGATAGTAGTGCAAGATAAGAAGACTATTGGTGAAGTGTGGATTTGCTTTGACCTAAGAAAATTGAATGATGCTTGTTTACATGACCCATTTTCGATTCCATTTATAGATGAAGTACTAGAGAGTGTCGAGGGTCAGGAATTTTAGTCATTCACTTATGGATTCTCAGGCTATCATCATATCAAAATTGCAAAGGAATATTGTTGTAAAGGAAAGTTTCCTGTGGCTAGGGTTTAAGAGGCCATCAACGTACAGGGGTTGAAAGGTGGATGCAAATGGTTCTGCAAGTAAATACAAACAAGATTCAAAGATTAGAATGGTTCATACCTTAGCCAAACGAAGGTTGATCCAAGCAGCCCTTCAATCCTCTTCTTGCTCCTCTTGCTCCTCTTGCTCCAAGAGACCTGCAAAACAAATTATACCTTCCTCAAACCAATATGACCACATATAAAGAAATGATAATCAAATAAACATGAAATAATGATCTCACTAACATCATCATATGATCATAAACAAATATTCAATCAAACATTGAACAATAATTTGGGAAGAAGAAGGACATCACATCTTTATTAATCTTGAAAACAAGTACAAGTATACCTTCTCTTCAAGTTCGGCACCTCACGAAACCTTGATCTGGTTCTGCTGCTTCTCTTCTCCAAGGAACTCAGCCTCCAAGCTCTGTAACACAAGGAGAATGCTTCTAAGGCAAAGGTGTGGGAAAATAGAGTCCCAATTCCTCCAGCATAATGATGCAAAGATTCAAGTCCCCTCTCATGGACCTCCCTATCTCTATTTATATGCTTTATGAAGAGTTAGGGTCGAAGACAAAGTAGATACAACTAAAGGAATCAGTTGCATAACTACCCAAACTACATGAATTTCAAAATATGTATTTTTTGACATTTTCAGGAGGCGTACGTAGGTTGCAGAAACAACATTCACGTACATGAGGAGGTATACACGGGTTGCAGTGTAGAAAATCACGTATTTAAGGTGTACGTGGCTATTATATATAGCAACTCGCATACACCTCAAAAAACTCATTTTTAGGGTGTTTTTGAGCATTTTCATACTTTGGTATCTTCTGGAAAGTTTTAGCCAACACAGATACCTTTCCAACGATGCAAAGATGAGGTCAAATAAAATTACAAAACTCAAGATATGGGTCCTCCAAGTTAGGTGTTTGTTCAGTGACTTTGAGTGACTTTCATGAAGTGTCGTCATGGAAGTGTCGACATGCGACGGAATCATGGGAAAGTGGTCACAGGCAGAGATGTGTCATTTTGAGCTATAATAGATGCCCCCTAATGTATGAGTTTAGAGGGGAAGATGATAGCCAAAATACATTATAAAGGAAACAGCTGAGTATGAAGAGAGCAAACAATCCAAGATCGAAAGGCTCAAACAAAGGTACCTGAAAGAGAGATAAATGTCAGAAAAAACTGATCTCTAGGACATGCAAGTCCATATACAAAACATTGACATAAAGATACAGGCAGATCCAACATATGTATAAATGATGAAACTATCATGGTCTCTCAATATGCAAAAAGGCGCCATATCAAATCTAAAGGATTCATGGCCACAAATGAACAAGGTGGATCCATACTCGACAATCGATCATAGCCACAAGAATACAAGGTGGATCTATGTCTCAGCAAAATGTCATATAAAATGTAACAAGGTCATGCGTAGCTTGGGCAATAACAAAATGATGATGCTATTGTCGGCCCAAGGTATTCAATCCAAACCACCCAAAAGGTACGAATCCTAACCATGTGAATAAAGGAGTTGAGGTCGAACATGGAGAAAACCGTTTGATTACCGGTCAATGATGAAAACCATTAACAAACATGAGGGAAACCACCATTAATGAAAATGTTCCCCAAGGTACCTAGTACATTCTAACGAGTGTGAATACAAGGACTTGAAGTCGAACACTTGAAGAATCCATCGAGTAGGAGACATTAAGGTATTCCCACTACCCAATAGCAAGGGAAATTGCCACTGATGACTACAATCCCCAAGGTACTGTCATAAAACTCTAAATATCATTCCCAGAGCAAGATGTGTTGCAGTCAATAGGAAGAGATCCGTTGGAAGGAAGGCATTAAGGCATCCTTCATCATCCAACACGAGGTAAATCAAAGACAAATTGGATCTGGAATTAGTACTGAATTTCACGACAAGAAACGTTGAAGACATGATGTAATGAACTGATACCAGGGAATGGCCAACATAAAAGGTCAAGGAAACTACAGAATGGCTGAAAAAGGTTTAATCCTTCAACAGTGAGCATGACACAAAAGGACCAATGACATAAATCTACAATGTAGGAGACATTGACAAATTCTCCATATAATTGGAAAAGAAACCAACAGGAGGAGTAAGAAACTCTGAATCGGGATAAGGTTAAAATACTAGGACCCAACTGTTGATAAACTCAAAATTGGTGCTTTGTTCAAAGAATCAAGACTTGTTGCCACGATGTAAAAAACATGTGAATGAACTTCCATTCCCCTCTTTCTTGTAAAGGTTTAATGAGTCCAAGAAAGCATACTTGGGGCCATCTTCATTTTTGGCAAGATCGAAGAAAATACAAAAGAATGCTTGATAAAGCACTTATTCATGGATTTTACGAGGCCGAACTAGTACATGCTCGATAGTGTTTTCATAGTTTAGAGAGTCTGAAAACTCCAAAGAAGACTCCAGGGGGTTCCTTTTTCGTCCAATTTAGTCTCCTAAGGCCGAAAAAGTATAAAACAAACCATAGAAGAACTCTCTTAGCTTCCGAAGAAGTAAGGCGCACATTTTTCGTACTTAGTCGGGAAGGTCCAAAAAAGGTTAAATTACCACCTACCCAACGCTCCTTCAAAAGCAAAATATAACCTTGAGTTTTATGAGTGTGAAGGAAGGCAAGATCACTCGAAAATATCCATTTGATTACAAGAAATGGGGCTTACTAACAGTAAACTCGATGCTTTGTTCTTTAGGGTTTAATGAGCATGACAAAGACATAAAGTACACTTGGATTCCTTTTCATGTTTAGGTCTAGAGCATGAAAAAGAGAAAACTAAGCTCATACCGGGGGTTCCTTTTCCATAAATTTAGTCCCTCAGGTCTGGAAAAGCTATAAACCTATTCCTAAGAATACTCTTCTAAATTTCGTAGAAAAGAGAGTGTTCATTTCTCATATTATTCCACATGGTCCGAGAAAGTGATAACCTACCACCAATGCGGATGCCCATTCACATATTCTTAACGAGCCTGAACGGACAAGTTTACTCAGTAGTCAAGTCTATTTTGAGGAGTCAGACCTGGGCCTAAAGAAACTCAATATCTTTCCTGTGAAGTTTTAACGAGTCCGAAAAAGTCAACTCAGGGTCTCCTTACTATTTTTAACGAGCTCGAAGGAGAGCAAAAAGAATGCTCTAAATGCGAGGAGACAAGTGTCATAAGCATGCGAAACTAGTTCCAAGCGCAAGGAACAAACCTATGGATAATGCAAGGAACATGAGCAAGGTAAAGACACTCAGGGAACGTCTCCTCAAGGTAAAAGGTGTCAAGTTGCAAAGGCAAAATGATACAAGGCTTAGCGATGATGAGAACAAATATGAGGGCTTATACAATGAGCTAAAACCGTGGAAGCCGACATCAGGCTCATAAGTGCGAGCAGGGCACATGAAAATGCATTTATAGCTTGAACAACAAGATGAGGCTAGTAAACAGTTGTGAATCCAACTAAGAATCCTATCTCCAAGAAACAACATCAGGATCATATTCAGAAGAAACGATCCGATGCGGGTCACTTTGGTAGAAACACAAGTGACTTTGCTATCTTCTATAAAAGGTAAATTCAAGGTAGAATCAATTGAAGAAGATTCTATAGTACGAAGGCTTGAAGGTTTATAATCAGTAAGATCAACCTTAGAAGGAGAGAAAAAATCAACAAGGGATATAGAGTCTGTAGGAACAAACTCAGTATCACGAGAGTTGAAAAATTCATAAGAAAAATCAAACTCATCAAGATCACTGACCTTCTGTTCAAAGGAAGAGTCGCAAGACTCAACAAGACCAACATAAGAAGAAAGGTCATGCTTACTAGGAAAATGAGGGTTAGACTTAGTCACAACTGAACCAACATCCAACAGAAGATCAGACTGTATCAAAGACTCTAGGAAGACTTCATCCGAAGGAAAGAGATCATTCGAGATTGGACACATGTCTAAAATTTCAAATGGATTGACAGAGTGGAGATTAGGCCCCACATTCTATATAGAAGGACTCACCCGGTCAACTGTTGGGACCAAGTCCCAAGAAGGTAAGCATGAAAATAGAGGTTGCTTCTCAGTAGGAATTGAACGCAAAGGACATGAGGCCACATAGCTCACCTGTGGTGGGGTAGTGTCTATAAAAACACTGGGAATCAATGAAGGAAAGACCTAGTCTCTAGTTGGGACAGGAGACGGATTAAGAAAATCCAACTGATCGATAGTGACAATTTCTTCACCATGATTAAATTACATCACACGAAATAATGTTGACACCACAGCTTGCATGGCATAGACATAATCACGTCCGAGGAGCATATTGAAGTCTAAGGGGTCTTCTATCACCATGAAGTCAACTAATATAGTCTTCCCACCCAAAGTAACAGGTGTTTGAGCAAGAATTCCCAAGGCTATACAAGTTCTTTTATCAAATGCTAGCAACTGACTAGAAGTTGACACAAGGTCGGGAGATCCCATGCCTCGCCAAGCACAAGCAGACAAAATACTAACTGAGGCTCCTTCATCAACAATGCAATGAGCAATCATGTATGATTCAACTTTGACCTTTATCTAGAAAGGTGCATCAGAAGGAAGGCACCACTCAACTAGGCTATCCCAATCAAAGGAAGCAATCCGAGAGCTTGGTGGGGGTTGATCCGAAACGAGTTCAGTGCCCCCTTTTTCAGTAAGTTTTGAACTGGAAGTGAAGAAAATGTGACTAGCAGACACTTCACTCTCCAAAGGAAGAATGGGATTGATCGACAATGGAATCGATTCAACCGCTTCGTGAAAGTCACTCTCCGAAGGGAGAGTGGGATTGACCAAACACGACATTGGTTCAATCACATCAGGATCACTCTCCAAAATAAGAGTGGGATCAACCAAAGCTAAGATTGGTTCGACCACTTGATCAAACAAAGGTTGAGTAGGTTGTTGCGAAACTATAGGTTGTTTAGGAGAAGGAAGTTCTTGAGTATCAGACCACACTCTTCGCACCTCTGTGATAGCAGGGCACTGGTGAGTAAGATGATCTCCCTCGCATAGCTTACAAGGGAACTTAAGTTTGCAATTTGAATGACCAATTTTCTCAACGGTGTCAACATGACTAGTAGTGGTTGACTGTTTTCTCTTAGCATGACCTATAGAGGGTGATAGTTTTCCCCCAGCATGAACTACAAAGGCTGGGTGACTGGGTCCAACCTGAGTAAGAGAGGCTAGTTGTTGAGAGACTTCAGGATGTTTAAAATTGGGATGACCTTGGAACCAAACTCTTCGCACCTCCACGATAAAAGGACATTTATAAGTAAGGTGGTCTCCCTCACAAAGATTACAAGGAAACTTGGGCTTATGTTTTAAACGACTAGTCTTTTCAACAGTGTCAACATGACTTGCAATGGTTGAAGGATTGTCTTTAGCATGAACCACATAGGCTAAGAGAATTCCCCCAGCACGACTTGCAGAGGCTGAGAGACTGTGTCCAACGTGACTTGCAGATGTTGGGCGAGCACCACCAACATGAACAACAGAGGCTAAATGGTTAGGATCAAAATGCTTTGCAGCAATTGAGTGTGTGCCCCCAGCATGAACCACAGAGACTGGGTGGATGGATCCAACATGACTTGCAGAGGTTGGATGGCGGGGTTCAAATTGAACATCAGAGGTTGAACGGGTGCCCTTAGCATGAACTACAGAGGCTAAGTGACTGGATCCAACGTGACTTGGAAAGGTTGGAAGGATCCCACCAGCATGATCAACAAAGGCTGGATGGTGAAGATCAACTTGACTTGCAGAGGTTGAGTGCTTAGATCCAACATGACTTGCAGAGGTTGGATAGGTGCCCCCAGCATGAACTACAGAGGCTGGGTGGTGAGGTTCAACTTGACTTGTAGAGGTTGAATGGGTTCCCCCTTTCTTATTTGCCTTCTCCTATTCCTCCTTCTTTTACTCCTTTTAGACTGTCGGTTACTAGTATCAGTACTTTCACCGCATGAGGTAGAAGGAGTAGGAGAATCAACTACAAGTGAAGGGGAAGCAATGTTTTGATGCCCTTGATATAAGGAGCTTACTTGAGAAGCATCAAGAGCATTCAGGATGGTTGGAGTGGAAAACAACTACACTGGTAGCCCTAGGGTGAATCCAGGTAGATTCAAGGTGGCCATCAAAGGAACACCAACATTCCCTGTGAGAGGAATAGTACAAGGAGTTCCTAGCATGGTGATCTCTTGGTTGGTGTTCAAAGGGGTGTTAGCCATATTTTCAAACAATAAGACAAAGTCTGAGGTTGACAGACAACCAAAATTACAAAGCACACACCTAAAGGCACACTAAGTACAGACAAACCACACAGCACTCACTAAAAAATTCCTAAAGCCAAACAGACAAACAGGTATAAGATACGCTTTCCAAAATAAATCTGATAGACAGTTACTTAGCATCCCTGTAGATGTTCTTAGGTACAAGCGGAGGAATCACCCCCCACCCTCCCACACCTTCTACAGGGGTTACCTTCCAAGCCCGTCCAAGGTCAACCAGAAATAGCCTTCAGGTGTACCTATGTATGAACCCTAGATGTCAAAGAGACTAAAGGATACCTTAACTATATTGATAGTCTGGGGGGACAGTCGCAAGCCTGGTTCGTACGCATGGGTAGGGTAGCAAAGCTCGAAACCCTGTCTAATACGGAATCCCCAGATGCGTAAAAACCTTGGTCTACGCTTTGACAAGGAATCGGAGGGTTATCTCCTCAGTCCAAGTCTCCACGCAGCCTCGTGCTTAACTCTCTTTTGAGAGGAGCTTCATAGATACAATCAACGTAGAAAAGAGTCTACCTAGTGATTGGCCAACTACGTCTGAAATTTTAACACTTGTGGGGAGTTTAAACTCCCTATCCCACAACTCTAGCCTAAGCTAGTTGGTGTATGACCCTATAAAATAAAAATTACTAATAATTTTTAAATTATATCGTTTATTTTAAGGGTTGTTTTTAGTCAGAGGGTAAATGGCGTGAAACTTATGTGGTATTTTGACTCAAAGTTGAAACAAAATGACTAAACAAAGAGAAATGAAATGCAAAAAGCAAAAACTATTCTCTTTCTTTTTCAAATAGAAAATTAAAAGCCACAAAAGACAAATTCTTTTTATTTTTTTCAAAAACAATGATACGCCATGCAATCTAGACTAAAAACCTAATCTGCATGCATATAAAGCAAACATGTGTTTTTTTTCTTTTTCTTTTATAAATGCAAAATAAAAACAACCTACAAACAAAAGTATGCAGATGACAAGAACAAACAAAAGGAACTCTGCTATATAATCACCAAACAAACTCTAGAATGCCCTAAAGTCAGTATAAACCCTACTTGGAAGGAAGGCTTGCATAAAAGGCAAGTCAACTATTTTGGCATGGTGAAGTTAACCAACAAAAGAAGAAGGAAACAAACACCAACAAGCTTATCAACTCAGACAAAGATCACTAACAGAGGTTGACCATAAATATAAGCCAAAAATCATGCCAAGCAAGGGGGGTGGGGCGAAAGAGCAAAGAGAAAACCCTAATGCTATAAAAAGGCTTACCACATAGATAAAGAACAACCAAAAGGGATGGTACTAACTCCCTGGAGTCATGCACCTACAGAGGACACCAAAAGACCTACCAAATAGCCCACAACAACAGAAAAAACCACAAAAATGAGGAAAACCACTGTTTAAAGGAGCATACACGAGTTTCACTACTCATAGGTCGTGTGTCATATGCGGGTTGACAATACAGCAAGTCACGTGTACAAGCACATGTGGGTTGTACCACTAACAAGTCGCGTATCATATGCGGGTTGACAGTATAGAAAGTTGCATGTACCAAATAAGACACACTACTGTTCAGTCTGCAACTCACTTATGGGTGGAAAAAATACCAAAAAAGGTCAAAAAATGTCTTAGGAAGGCAGGGGAGGTGTTCTATCAGACTAATAAAGTGTTCCTAAGTGGCAAAAAAGACCTGAAAACTTTGCAAAAGGCTAAAAGAAAGACAAAGAAACCCCAAACAGATAAGGCTCTCCCTGGCATAGTCGCCAGTTATGTTGTAAAGGAAAGTTTCTTATGGCTAGGGTTTAAGAGGCCATCAACGTACAGGGGTTGAAAGGTGGATGCAAATGGTTCTGCAAGTAAATACAAACAAGATTCAAAGATTAAAATGGTTCATAGCTTAGCCAAATGAAGGTTGATCCAAGCAGCCCTTCAATCCTATTCTTGCTCCTCTTGCTCCAAGAGACCTGCAAAACAAATTATACCTTCCTCAAACCAATATGACCACATATAAAGAAATGATAATCAAATAAACATGAAATAATAATCTAACTAACATCATCATATGATCATAAACAAATATTCAATCAAACATTGAACAATAATTTGGGAAGAAGAAGGACATCACATCTTTATTAATCTTGAAAACAAGTACAAGTATACCTTCTCTTCAAGTTCAGCACCTCACGAAACCTTGATCTGGTTCTGCTGCTTCTCTTCTCCAAGGAACTCAGCCTCCAAGCTCTGCAACACAAGGAGAACTATTCTATGGAAAAGGTGTGGGCAAAGAGAGTCCCAATTCCTCCAACATAATGATGCAAAGATTCAAGTCCCCTCTCATGGACCTCCCTACCTCTATTTATATGCTTTATGAAGAGTTAGGGTCGAAGACAAATTAGTTACAACTGAAGGGGTCAGTTGCATAACTACCCAAACTACCCGAATTTCAAAATACTTATTTTTTTGACATTTTCAGGAGGCGTATGTGGGTTGTAGAAACAACAGTCGTGTACACGAGGAGGTATACATAGGTTGCAGTGCAAAAAGTCACGTATTTAAGGCGTACGCGACTATCATATATAGCAACTCGCATATGTATGTGGGTTTCCTTAAGGAAACTCACGTATGTACGTGGGTGGGTTTCCTTAAGGAAACTCACGTATGTACGTGGGTTTCCTTAAGGAAACTCCCGTACACATCAAAAAACTCATTTTTAGGGTATTTCTGAGCATTTTCAGACTTTGGTGCCTTCTTGAAAGTTTTAGCTAACATGGATACCTTTCCAATGGTGTAGAGATGAGGTCAAATGGAGTTACAAAACTCATATATGGGTCCTCCAAGTTAGGTGTTTTTTCAGTGACTTTCATGAAGTGTCGTCATAGAAGTGTCGACATGCGACGGAATCATGGGAAAGTGGTCACAGGTAGAGATATGTCATTTTGAGCTATAACAAATATCAACATAAGACAACCTTTATGACGGAGTGGGTTTGTTTCCAATACACGGTAATGCCCTTTGAACTCAAGAGTGCTCCTGCTATCTTTTCCGGGATAGTAGTGGTTACTTTCAAAGATTTTATTCATAAATTTTGTTGGAAAGAATTGTCATTGATGTCAAAAGAGTTCGGTAATGACAAAGGTATAAGCGATGGCGTATGTGATCAGGATGGAAATACACATGAAAGGATCCAACAAGGGGATCAAGTCAGGAGAAGTCTGATTGAGCTTGATTGATAAATCATTTCATCAATAAACACAGAGTTGTGAAGTTGCAGTCAGCTTATTTAGTAGAGGTTAGACAGCTAAGATTGTATCAAGAAAATAGATCGATGGCAGGGAAAGAATCTGCAAAGTAAATGTGCATGGAAGATAACATTTGGTGTGCCAAAGTGAATTTCTGTGTTTGATAATGGATCAACGGACGCGGAGGATTCTGCAAAGCGGTCGATGGTTCACATGAGTTGTGGAAAGAGATTTGCGGAAGTCCATTTCAAAAAATTCAGGAATCACGTCCACAATCTGCAATCTGCAATGTGGAAGGAACTTACAATTTGCAATGCAGAAGGAAGCTGCAATCCACAATGCGCATATTGCAGAAGGAAGAAGTTTCTTATTGTGGAAAGATCGTTGCAGAAAGATAATTACAGAAGCAATTCTAAAGAAAAGTTGAAATTCTTACCCACAATCTGCAATACACAATTGCAAAAGGAAGAAGTTTCAGATTGCAAAAAGGTCGTTACAGAAAGATAATTATGGAAACAATTTTCAAGGAAAGTCAAAATTCATACCTGGGATCCCCAATCCGTAATTACGGAAGGAAGAAGTTTTTGATTGCAAAAATGTCATTACAGAAAGTTAATTGCGGCAGCAATTTTTTAGAAGAGTCAAAGTGCACATCCACAATCTGCAACCCACAATTGCGGAAGGAATGAGTTCCCGCAAATTGCAGAAAGGTCGCTGCGGAAAGATAATTGCGGAAAAGACCTGTTGCAGAAAGGAAACTACGGAAGGTCACGATTGATAAATTAAATAGAATTAAAAACGACAAACATAGAATTTATTTCAAATTAGTTTATTTGTTTGTGAAGAGTCATAGGTGACTACTGAATGAAGAGATATGTTTGAGGGTATATAAACAATGGTTTAAACCTTCAAATAAGTGTCTCTATACATTCAATTGACATATCGGTTGAAGAACAACCAGATATAAAATTATCATATAAGGGAGGTTGGGAGGTGCTAGGGCAGGCAACAGGCCTACAAGGGAGTCATAGCCTCCTTCCAATGTTAGCTGGTAAATAAGGTGTCGTAGCATCCTTTCAGTAGCAGCTGATAAACTAGGGGGTCGTAGCCTCCTTCCATTAGTTCTTGGTAAATAGGGTGTAGTACCATCCTTGTCTGTGGTAGCAGGAAAAAACTATTTGTAAAATATAATTTTGCAGTAATAGGAAGTATTGGTGGTTTACCCAATTGGGATCCCACAATAAATTTGTGTTCTATGTGTTCTTATTGATCATGTGGGTTAATGAATAAATTAGAAGTGGTTTAATTTGTTGAAAGTTATCAATACTGATTCACCCCCCCTCTCAGTATTGTCCAATATTCCAACAATTGGTATCAGAGCATGATCCTTCACTACAACTTAATCACTAGAAGGAACATCCTATTAAAAATCACTATGGATCAACAAGGGCTAGCCACCAACATACCTCCTTTATTTACAAGAGATAATTATGCATATTGGAGTGTAAGAATGCGAAGTACCAAAATATGTACCTATAGGAGAAGGATAACTAAGCCAATATGAAGATAATGCAAAAGCTATGAATGCAATTTTGAGAGGGTTAACACATTCATTATTTGTAAAATTCATGCAATGCAAAAAATCCAAACATGCATGGGAAAACTAAAATGTGTCTATGAAGGAGCGCCCAAAGTCAAGGAATCCAAACTACAGACCTACAAAGGACAATATGAAAACCCAAAAATGAAAGAGGAAGAGAATATTGCAGAATATCTTCTAAGAGTAGATGAAAGTGTTAATGCCATTAGAGGCATTGGAGGAGAACTAAAAGAGAAAGACGCATTTGACAAGGTACTGAGAACCCTGCCAATGAAGTATGACTCAAAGGTGTCCTATTTAGAAGAACGAGGTGATCTTAAACTTATGACAATAGATGAACTGCATGGGATATTCACTGCCTATGAGATGAGAACATGACAGAATGAATCATCAAAGAAAGACACATCTTTTAAAGTCGTATCTAAGATCCAATTTAAGGACCTACATGATGAGGAAGCTCTCTTCATCAAGAAACTTGAGAGAGGCACTGACAAGTACAAAGGGAATCTACCCTTGAAATGTTTTAACTGTGGAAGGATTGGACATTTTGACAGAAATTGTCCTTACCCAAAAACAAAAGGATAGTGATGATGAAGAACCTTCCTATCATAATAAATATCAAAAGAATAAGACCATATGCAAGAATAAGTTTTAGAAAAATAAGAAAAACATTTACTCCAAAGAAGACAGTGAAGATGATGAAATAAGTGAAGATGTTGAAGTCCTATTCATGGGTTTCGAAAGCGAAATCCCTAAAGAAGAAATAGAAGATGTGGTAGATTTTGAAGCAGAACTTATAAATTCTCATGAATAATTAGAGAAGTATAAAAGGATGTACAAAAAAACAAAAACTCACATGATAGAATTTGAAGATAAGAGCAATGATGCAGAAAGAATAATTGCTAACTTAAAAAACTAGGTTCTAGAAGTCGAAAGGGATGAAAACAATCAAGAACAACAGCTCAAAAAGAGAATACAAGAATTTGAAAGGCTTGAATAAGACATTATGCACCTTAGAAAGAAACTCGATGAAGAATTTATAGAATTAAAATTTGAAAACAGCTCAAGGACTTTATATGAAATCCTAAGTGTCCAAAGACCATCAAGTGATGAATCTGGATTAGGATTTGACAAAGAAAAGAAACTAGGATATTCTATTAGACAATGCATTCTTTGAAAGACTCAAAGGGGTGACATGACTCATGAAAGTGGATCAACTCAGAGACAAGTTGATTTACCCAATTGACTGAATGAAATGCAAACAAGTGCCATGTTCAAAGGTGATGACAAAATTCCATTTTATTTGCAAGATGAATTGATTCCCTTCCCTTAATTTCCCCATCATGATTGATGAGTTCCTCTTTTCGTTTTTACGAGTCCAAAGAGGGTAACAAACACTTGTTGTAGCTTATCTGAAGACAAGTCCATTCTCATTACGTTTTATGAACCTGAGAAAGGAGGGGTTTGTTCCCAAAAAAGGGCCTCTCAATGTTTAGTTTAATGAGTCCAATGAAAGTTTACTTGGTATTGTTCATGTTTACAGAGTCTGAATGAAGACAAAAGAAGACTCCAAAGGGTCTTTTTTCATATGATTTAGTCTCTAGGGCCCGAAAAAGTATAAAATAATACCCAAGAGAACTCTTCCAGTCATGATTGGTTGGAGTATTCCTTTTTCGTAACTAGTGCCCCCTTGCCCGAAAAATGGGTAAACAATCACTAGGAAGATGACTCTTCAATCCCTTTTACAAGCGTGAAGAAGACAAGTTCACTTGGCAATCTTTTCACATTTTAAGAGTCTAAAAAGATCTTAAAGAAGACTCCATTAACCTTTTTCATGTTTGAATCTAGAGCACGAAAAAGTAATAAGCTAAGCTCAAACCAGTTTTCATGTTTTAACCAGAGCACAAAAAATGAAAAGTAAGCACAACACCATCTTACTATTTTTAACGAGCTCGAAGATCAGTTTGAAGAATGCTCAAGGTATCTGATTCATTTTTTAGCAAGCTTGACACAAAATAAGAACTATGCTAAAAATGACATGTTTCATTTTTACACGAGCTTGAAACAGAAAAATAAGTATGCTTGAAACATTGTTTCATTTTTATGCAAGATTGAAACCAAAAGGTAAACTATGCTTAAGGAAACCTACTTCATTTTTTAACGAGCTTGAAACAGAAAATGAACTATGCTCAGAAATGGTTTCACTTTTATGTAAGCTTGAAACCAAAAGGTAAACTATGCTTGAAAAATCCCATTAACATGAAATACAGAGGTTGGAAGCTTGCCCCCATCATTATTGCTAGCGAACCCTACCCCTAGCATGGTTTCTAGGGGATCGACATGCCCCCCAAACTTCGTTTCGTATGACGATTCTTCTTCCATACCCAACCTAAAAATCTTGGTTACTAATGTAAAAATGTTCACCAGGGTGGTAGGAAGAACAAGAATTAGGCAGGTGAAAAGAAGGTTCAAGTTCTAACACTAAAGGGAAGACTCGACTCAAGGGAAGGGGATCTATTTCAGTTTTACACAAGCTTGAAATAGAAGGTAACTATGCTTGGAGAAAACTGACATGATGGTCAGGTGTTGTTTCATTTTTTAATGAGCTTGACATAGGAGAAGAACTATGCTCTAATACATGGTTTCATTTTTATGAAAGCTTGAAACCAAAAGGGTAAACTTTGCTTGAAACAACCGATTTCATTTTTTAACGAGATTGAAACAAACTATAAACTATGCTCAAGGGAATCTATTTCATTTTTTAACGAGCTTGACACAGAATGGGAACTATGCTCACAGGTATCTGTTTCATTTTTTAACGAGCTTGACACAGAAAAGGAACTATGCTCACGACCCTGTTTCATTTTTTAACGAGCTTGACACAGAAAAAGAACTATGCTCACGACCATGTTTCATTTTTTAACGAGCTTGACACAGAAAAAGAAATATGCTCACAAAACTGCTCCTACCCAACATGATATCCAGAGGTTGGTAATCTTCCCCCAGTACATAAAAGCTAGCGACTTAATTACAGTATGATGTCCATATGTTGGAACCATGCCCCCCATTTTACCTATGATGGGAAGAAGCTAACTAGAATAAGGGGAAGGAATCACAAGAACATGCGGAACATTTAGGGTAGTCTAGTTACTAGGAAGCATGTGATGGTCAGGTGTAACAAAATAAAGTCAATCAATGATCACAATCTTCCCATCATGGGGAAAATACATAACTCTAAAGAGTGTGGACACTACAGCCTTCATGGCATAAATGTAATCACGTCCAAGGAGAAGATTAAAATATAAAGGACCTTGGACCACCATAACATCAATACAAACAGTTTTCCCTCCTAATGTAATAGGTAAATAAGGAAGGGTCCCTAAAGGTGCAGTAGGCCTGCGATTAAAAGCCATTATCTGATCGGTGGCTGGCACAAGCTGAGGAAAACCTAAATCTTTCCAAGCAGTAGAGGATAGAATACCAACAGAAGCCCCTTCATCAACAATAGTGCAAAGCATTCTCCTAATGGTAACTTGCACAATTATTTGGAAAGGAACACTCAAATGAAGATGAGACTTTGTTAGGTTACTCCAGTCAAAGGAAATAACCTCACTACTTGGAGAGGATTCTATCGAAAGAGACAAAATTTCCTCTTGTCAAGAACAATCAGAATGAAGCATAAAAACTTAAGTAGGTTATAGTTCATTCTCTACTGGAAGAGAAGAACAAGACGAAGATTTGGTCAAAGCGACTACTTCAATATTAGCACTCTCGGATGAAAGAGTGGGATCGGGTGGATATGACATCGACTTGACCACTGTAACTTCACTCTTCAAAGGAAAAGTGGGATCAACCATAGATGAATCTGAATTGACCACTTGGAATTCACTCTTGGAAGGAAGAGTGGGATCAACCACGGATGAAACCGAATCGACCACTTGGTCAACCAGTGGGGAATCGAGGGATAAATTAATATCACTTGTTGGAATCACCTGTTGATGATCAGTAATATTTTCCAACCAACGCGAAGCTTCATCCATGTTTGGACAAATAAAAGTACAATGCATAGCCTTGCATATCAAACAAGGATACACGACTTTACCTTTACGACCTTTTACCAATGGGTCATTGGTTGAGGGAGTATCATAAACATGGTGATAAGATGTTGATGACACAGACAGTTTGGAATTTTTTGTGGAAATTGAACCCAGTGATAGATTAATTTTACTCACAACAATTAACAATTGATCATGCAAAATCACTCACAAAAGAGACTGAAACTGGAGCTGTAACACTAAATTGTATTAACTGAGTGTACAATAGCCAACCCTATAATAACATAGGCTGCTGAATAAATAGAATACATCAAGGATTCGAATGCATGAGGAGAAAATCAAATCTAGCATAAAGCAGGCTTACTAAAGATAAGCAAATCCCCCATAGGTGTAAAAAGTTGATCCCAAATCTGTAATGGAGCTCAGGAATTGGCAAAAAGGCTTAGGAAAGCTAAAGAGTGATGGAATGGCAGCTCATACATGCTTTTGCATGGAGAAAAGAGAGGAGGATGTGTAGGACAAAAAACTAGTTCACCTCACCTAGTCTAGCTTTTCCACTTGCCTTAAAACACTGAAAAAGCAGGGAATAAAGTGGAAAAAGCAGAAGGGCGCCTAGGAGGCCAGGAATAAAGTAGAAATGATTTCTTTAGCTCTCCCATGCGCTACATGAGTCAAATAGGGAAAGTTTGACCATTATGGATAGGCAAATGACAACTTGCACAAGGTGGGACACATGAACTAGGATAATAAGACAAAAATAATTAAATTAATGTCTAAGTGGGTAAACTATGGGTTGATTATTCTAACACCCCCCCTTAAGCCTGACTTATGAGTAATATATCATAAAATTATAGGGCCTAGCAACAAGGCTTAGTCACCCTTTTACATACTGCATGTCCATACAACCAAGGAAAGAGGCAACCAACTTGGGAAAATCCTCCCTTAAACATGGACTGTAAACAAAATTGTAGAATCTTGTCTTCACTCATGCTTTCACAGCATGATCAGCAATCCCCAGCAGTGATTTGAGATTGCTGAAGGTATTCCCACAAAATGCTTTGGTGAAGATATCAGCTACTTGTTCTGAAGATGAACAGAAGAGTAGGTGAATGGTGCCATCATGCACAAGTTCTCTGATGTAGTGCATATGGATCTCAATGTGTCTGGTTCTCTGCTTCTGAACTGGATCTTTGTAGATTTGAATGGTACTCTGGTTATCAGAGTAGATGGTAGTTGAGTACTCAGGTTCGAAGCCACACTCTCCTAGTAAACCCTGCAACCATAAACATTGAGTTGCTGCATGAACAACTCCTCTGTACTCTGCTTCTGTAGATGAGAGTGCAATGGCACTCTGTTTCTTACTTGACCAGTTGATTGGCCCTTCTATAAGCATGAACAAATATCTTAATGTGGACCTTCTATCTGTGCTATCACCTGCCCAATCACTGTCAGTAAACCCAATCAACTCAAGATCAGATTTAGCTTTATAGAGAATCCCATGTGTCCTTGTTCCCTGAACAAAGTTAAGGATCCTTTTGGCTACTTTCCAATGGATCTCTTGAGGCTGATCCATGAATCTAGAAGCCACACTTACTGCATAACAAAGGTCAGGTCTAGTATGTGTAAAATACAACAAACATCCAATCAATTGTCTATACAGTGTATTGTTTACCATAGGTGAAGAATCAGCTTCTTCCAGCTTCAGTCCTGAAAGGAAAGGAGTTTTGCTTGCTTTGCAATCCTTCATTCTGAATTTGTTCAGCAAGTCCAAGGCATATTTGGACTGGTGCACCTTGATTCTAGCTTTGGTTTGAGCAATCTCAAGCCCCAAAAATTGACTTAAGAGCCCCAAATTTGTCATGGAGAAGGCTTGGTTCATAGCTCCTTTAAAGGAAGCAATCTCAGCCTGTGAGCTTCCTGTAATGAGGAGGTCATCAACATATAACAAAATAATCATTAATGAACCATTAACTAACTTCAAATAGACATTTGGATCTGATTTGCACCGAACAAAATTCAGTGATAGCAAGAAGCTATCAATCTTGGCATACCAAGCCCTGGGGGCTTGCTTTAGCCCATACAATGACTTTCTCAACCTGCACACAAGAGAAGGGTTAGTAGAAAGTGATATCTCCATTCAGGAAGGCACATTTTACATCCATGTGATGTACCTCCCATTGCCTTGAGGCTGCAATGGCTAAGGCTAGCCTGATGGAGTCCATCTTTGCCACTGGTGCAAAGGTCTCATTGTAATCTATGCCATGAACTTGTGAGTAGCCCTTGGCTACCAATCTAGCCTTGTACTTCAGTGGTGAACCATCAGCAGCAAATTTGGTCTTATAGACCCACTTACACTAGACTAACTTTCTTCCTGGAGGAAGATCCACTAGCTCCCGTGTGTTGCTCTTCTGGAGTGAGCTGAACTCCTCCTTCATGGATGTTTGTCATCTTGGATCTCCTGCTT
>LPNX010911971.1:104432-123183 GCA_001517045.1 Pseudotsuga menziesii | reverse complement strand
CCTCTTCTCTGTTGGAATTCTAGCCCAAGCCTTTGAGCCAAAAATCCTGAAATGGGTCACATCTGGCTTGTGCCCAATCCATGCTTCGAAGGGAGTCATACCATCAAGATGTTTGTGAGGCACCCTATTCTGGATATAGGCTGCACAGTTGATAGCTTCGTCCCAGTACTTTGGTGGCAAAGTTTTGGCCTCCATCATGCATGTTCCCATCTCCTTCAGTGATCTGTTCTTCCTCTCTGCAACACCATTCTGCTGTGGTGTGTAGGGGATAGAATGCTGCATCTGAATACCTACATCTGCACAATTAATAAACTCAGACTTGACATACTCACCACCATTTTCAGATCTGAGGACCTTGAGTTTCCTCCCAGACTGGTTCTCAACCAAATCCTTAAAGACTTTGAATAGGCCAAAAACTTCAGACTTGTGTTTCAGGAAGTAAACCCAGCAATACCTGGAAAATTCATCAATAAAAGTCAATGCATATTTGGCTTGACTCATGGACATATGAGGGAATGGGCCAGCAACATCACTATGAATCAGCTCGAGGGGTGCAGAGGTTCTCTCATGACTAGCTCTCTCAAATTTATGCTCTGGGTGTTTTCCTAGGATATAACCTTGGCAGACTCCTTTGGAAAATTTTATCTTGGGCAACCCTGTGACCATCTCCTTTTCACTAAGATCAGAAAGATACTTGTAATTAAGGTGGCCAAATATTTCATGCCAAAGCTTGCTAGCCTCATTAGCATGAATCAGAATAGCAGAGGGGTTTGAGTAGGGTAGGAAGTGTGAGAACATGTATACCTTTTAAGCATGATTTGCAACTCCTTTTGCAATGACTCTACCACTTGAGATCTCTGTGATTTCAACTTCATCGGGGGAGAATATGACTTTCTTAGGAGACCTAGTGTGAGTCATCTGATACATTGATAGAAGGTTGGAGGCAAGACCAGGCACATACAACACATTGCTGAACTGACCATGATCAAGATCAATCCTCCCTTTACCCAAAATTTCAGTGAGAGAGTCATCTCCCAGTACTATAGATGGTCCTTTCAACTTGTCCAGTGAGGAGAAGGCCTCCTTAGTCGAAACCATGTGTCTTGAAGCTCCAAAATCAATGATAAAACTGGGTGAGCTTGATGTGCCAGCAACCAATGCATGAACTCTCTCTCTGTCATCTGAACTTGATCCTCCTTCTCTCTTCTTTGAGCTTTCTAGAAGGGAGATGCCATTCTTCTCCAGGAGTTGGGTCAGCATATCAATTTTCTTTTTCATACAAGAGCTTTCAGTGTGATTTCCCTTACTGCAGTATGCGCACTTGCTCATTTCACCTTTGTTTTTCTTCTTCTGGTAGTTCTTCTTGGGACCTTGTGGATCCTCCCGAGACTGTTTCTTGTCTCTCTTTTGCTCAGGTGGCTTTTTGGCTTTCTTTTTTCCTTTTGAATCCACCTTTGAATCTCCAGCAATCAAAGCTTGATCTTTGGATGGTTTGATGGTGCCCATCATCACCAGCTTGTCTTGTTCTTGTGTGAGAGATTCCATGAAATCTGCAAGGCTAGGAACCTTCCAGGTTCGAGCTGTCAGTTTTGTGGCATAGAAGGTCGAAACAAACACTGAATAATCAGGGCCCAGCTTCGAGAGGATGGCCAGTACAAGCTGATCATCTTTCTTTTCGATCCCACACTATTTCAGCTGCAAAACTAGTGCTTTGAACTTGGAGAAATATAGCTGCAAGGATTCAAAGCTGTTGGGACTCAGAGAAATCAGCTCATTTTTTATTTGATGTCCCCTCATCTCATCTTTATTTCCAAAAATATCAGCAAGCTTCTCCCATACTTCATTCGGTGATGTCAATCCATCAAGATGGAAAAGGAGGTCTCTAGAAATACTCAGACACAGGAGGCCATAAGCCTCATCCCTCCTGTTGTGCCATTTTATCTTCTCTGCAACTGCATTGGGCTCTGCTTCTATTGCCATGGTCACCCTGTAGAGGCCTTTCGCTCTCAACAGTATCTCCATCTCTGCTTTCCATTCAAAGAAATTGAAGGGAGTCAAGATAGTTTTCTGTGATTGATCCATAGCTTAGAAAATATGTCCCGGCTGTCAGTAGAAGGCTCCCAGTCACTGATGTCAAACCTGCAAAACAATTTTTGAAGGAGAGAAACAATCTACAAGAGCTCTGATACCATGTGGAAATTGATCCCAGTGATAGATTAATTTTACTCACAACAATTAACAATTGATCATGCAAAATCACTCACAAAAGAGACTGAAACTGGAGCTGTAACATTAAATTGTATTAACTGAGTGTACAATAGCCAACCCTGTAATAACATAGTCTTCTAAATAAATATAATACATCAAGGATTCGAATGCACGAGGAGCAAATGAAATCTAGCATAAAGTAGGCTTACTAAAGATAAGCAAATTCCCCATAGGTGTAAAAAGCTGATCCCAAATCTGTCATGGAGCTCACGAATTGGAAAAAAGGCTTAGGCAAGATAAAGAGTGATGGAATGGTAGCTCATACATGCTTTTGCATGGAGAAAAGAGAGGAGGGTGTGTAGGACAGAAAACTAGTTCACCTCACCTAGTCTAGCTTTTCCACTTGCCTTAAAACACTAAAAAAGCAGGGAATAAAGCAGAAAAAGCAGAAGGGCGCCTAGGAGGCCAGGAATAAAGCAGAAATGATTCCTTTAGCTCTCCCATGCACTACATGAGTCTAATAGGGCAAGTTTGACCATTATGGATAGGCAAATGACAACTTGCACAAGGTGGGACACATGAACTAGGCTAATAAGACAAAAATAATTAAATTAATGTCTAAGTGGGTAAACTATGGGTTGATTATTCTAACATTTTTAGACCACTCTTCTTGTACACGGGAAATATCGGGACACTCCTTAAGAAGGTGGCCCCCCTTGCAAAGCTTACAAGGGAACTTGGGTTTCCCAGACATTCTCTTAGAACAAGCACTATCAAGAGCAGATGGCTACTGATTTTTCTCTTTCTTATCCTTCTTCTTCTTACCCTTCCCTTTCTTCTTCTTCTCATCCACCTGACTACTAACCGTAGAGCTACGGTCAAGCAAAGAAGAAGAAAGGGATGAAGCCACAACCAACGAAGAAGGAGCAGGATTAGGTTGAGGTTGATCCTCTCTCGGAGGAGAGGTGACATTTGAGACATTAGGTGTAACAGGAATTACCGGATTAAATAGCTAGACCGGTAATCCTATAGTTAACCGAGGAAGATTTAGAGTGGAAATAAAGGGAGGACCAATACCTTCACTTGGAGGGAATAAAAAAGGTATACCTTGGAAAGGGACCTCTCGAATGGCATTCCAATATGGGGATTCCCGTCTCTAAACTCCCTAAAAACCCCCTAAATACTACGCACAAGCAAGCACTACTCAAACTAAAAGCAACAAGAAAACCTATGAAAGGAGTGGATAAGAGTCACGAACCTCACAGGACAGGCCAAAAGGATAACTCAAATGGTTTGAGGATTCCTAAAAGGGTCTCTCAATATACTCTAGGTACGTGGGAGCTCAAATCCATAGTGGTGTTGTCTAATGCACAACAGTTCGACATGAGCCTTCTAATATACTACCGAGTACGTGAAGTACCTTTCGATATACCTCAAGGGTACGTGAAAGGTCGTTCAATATACCGGACGTACATAGAAGAACTGCAAGCCCCATGGATACAGTGCTGGAAAATAATGATAGCTGCCACGCTAACCGATGCCGGAACACGTCGCTAACCTAACACTCAAATTGCTAAAAGTTTTAACCTAGTACTATCGTTAATTTTATCTTGTGCGGTTAGGTGGAACTATGGAGTGAAAACTTGAAATTAAAGAAGATGCATACTGATCTATATGATAATGTAAGTTTTCCTCTTCAATGAGAATCTACCTAAAAGAGGGAGAAAGATTTACTTTTATTTCCAAAATACACACTCAAATGCAAATACAATTCTATCTTTTCAAATGAAAAGTAAAATATGAATGCACCCCAAACAATATTTAAAGCAATTAAAAAAAGATCTAGAGAACATCTAATATAAATAAACCAAAAATGTTTCCTATCCTTTCATGCTTGAGAAAGATGCATAAAAACTTAATGGAAAGATGATTTCACTAACGTTTCCAAACAAATCTAACTCTAATGCACGCAAAGTCGAAAATAGATATTTCTTCTTAATGAAAGTAAGATCCAGAACTTCAAACAATCAAGCACAAAACAAGAAGAAAATCGTTCAACATGATTGTGAATAAAGCAAAGGAGAGAGAAAACTAAAACTTCTCTTTGGAACAGACAAGGAAACGAAGAACCAATCTCTCCTACCAAGCACTGAAAAACGTAGCATGCAAAATGGAAAAAAAAATCACCCCAAGAAAATAAAGACTCAAAACAACATGGATCACTCATGCATTCCAAGTCCAAAGCAAACCAGAACATACCCATGAAAATGAAATGTATATTTTCCAATTCTAACAAATAATATCTACAGCAAATAGCAAGAGGTTTCAAGCAAAGAAAAGAATGCAAAATCCAATGCAAGAAACATAAACTCTTCTTTGAATGCAGAAAGAATATAACAATCAAAGTGACTGTAGAATATACAATTCCTCGTGAGGGAGAATTTTTTGTTCAAAAATACACTTCATTTTCATCAAAAAGTAAGCCAAAAACACACAAAAATCAAACTACAAAAGCCACAGTTTTGAAATCAAACAGGGACTAAAAATCCTACCTGGCACCGCTTCCAAAGGGTCACTAACATAGTGGTTATGCATGAGCACCGCTTTCTGGTTTCTGATCACAGGCGGTGGCATCACTTCCTGCTAACTAAGTTCAGGCGGTGGCNTACCTGGCACCGCTTCCAAAGGGTCACTAACATAGTGGTTATGCATGAGCACCGCTTTCTGGTTTCTGATCACAGGCGGTGGCATCACTTCCTGCTAACTAAGTTCAGGCGGGGGCACCGCTTATTGCCCAGTGCGCATGCGCGGTTCCCTGTAGATGTACAAAAACAAAAAAATTATGAAAAAACAAGGTTAAATCATTGTGCAACTGGCATTAAAATCATAAATTAACAGTATTTAAGAGCGCGAAAAGTCAGAAAACTTAGATATGAACAGATCTGAAGATACCAAACCAATAAACCACTAGATCAGCTAGTGGATCTGATTGAACTGATAAAGAACGGGAGCTTGGATTTCAGACAAGTGTTTTGAAAAGACTAAGGAAGACCAGATCAGTTGAATCTCTTCCATAGTGGAGTCGCCATATTTGTTGCTAGGAATTTTTCACCTTCTGCGGACAAAATTTGTTCCTCTAGTCTGAATGGTTCAGATCCAAAACAAATGGTTCACAATAAGGTTGGAAGACATTCCCTAGAAGTTATAAACACCTGAAATGCAATATTTGATGGAGTGATGTGGTTCTTCTCTTATGACAAAAGGTCTCCAAGAACATACCTGCATAAACACATAAAACACACAAGAGATCAAAGATACCAGAACATCATCTATAGATCTTTGTCAGTGACTTAGGAATCTGACAATAACATGCAAGGTTATAACATAACAAGTATATGGGAAAGGAACCAACTTTACATTAATAAAATGAAGAAAGAGTTTAAAACCTATGCCTTAGGGTTGATAGGCTCTCTCACAAAACCAACATCTTGTCCCCTATAGCTCCAACTTGCTCCCTCAAGCTCTCTTGAATGACTTAGGCCAGAATATCAAAGCAACAACATAACATTTCTCTCTCCTCAACCATGGACATTGAGCCTGCTTTTATAGGCTTGGAATGGATAGGGATGGTTGAGAAATTGGTGGGTGAGGTGGCTAGGAGATCCTACAAGGATGGATCTCGATCCCAACTGGCCCTAGTGATCAGGGATAACGGTGCCACGAATCCTTCTTTCGAGAAGCTCCGTGAGAACCTCTCTTTTTCATTTTCTACCAAGGGCACCACTTCTTGTTCACCATGATAGAGTGGTTCTAGGCAGAACCATGCCTTGATGAAAGAGTAAAGGCGGTGCCACCACTTACTACCAACATATCACAGGCGGTGTTGAAGAAGGTACCTCTTTTTTACTAAAGGGTAGAAGCAGTACTGAATTTTCATATACAAATTTGATGTCTAGACCAATGTTCTTGCTTCACAATTTGGGATTGAGGGCAACACTAAAGTTTGGGATCTTATCATATGCTGATGATGAGATATAGGTATAACAACAAGGACGTAGAACGATAAGTAGAGGCCAAAAAAGTTACAGGTATCATTCAACTCGTACATGAAAAAGTGCGACAAGCATTGGGATTTGTAGGAATTACAACTTCAGAACACATCAGTTTTGAAGTTGTCGAGAATTTGAAGAAAACAAAAGCAAAAATGCGATAGGATACTAAGCAAGCAGTGAAAATATTTCAGTATTTTCAAGGCAAGGTCACAATAACAGAGGTTTCAAACTAGTGTGGCTCGAGACGATCCATAAGTGAGTGTTAGGGTCCTGGTTGCCCAAGGAAAAGATAGGCATAATTCGACCAGAATTCTGCTCGGTAATATGAAGATTCATGTCGCATGACAGAGGGAAGCTATGATAAAGGAGGAGCTACGACAGAAGCAATTGTGATGGAAGAGTCTGTGATGAGAGAGAAGCTACAATGAGAGCATCTGCAATGAAAGGAATCATGACAGAAGAAGAGTACAACAGTTGAAAATGACAGATCAATTGATTAATTCATCCACTGTCATTTGGTGTGACAATCAAAGTGTAATCAAGATATCCATAGATATAGTACAAAGACAAAGGACCAAGAACATTGAGATTCACATGCACTACATCAGGAGGTTGGTGCATCAGCAGGTGATATCATTATAGGAATTTCCATCTGCAGAGAAAACTATTGGAATCTTCACCAAGAGCTTCACAGAAAAGACATTCACCTATATAAAATCACTCCTTGGAGTGGGTGACACATGGTGATGATTGATATTCACATTCAGATTTTGATCCATGTCCATTTTAGAGGGGAGCTCTTATTCCCGTGTGGTTTTACTTCTTACCTTGGTTATATGGACAAATAAATTTTTGTAAGAGGTGACTTGAGCCTTAGTTTCCAAGGCCTCAACTTTTGATGTCATTACACTAATCCAGGATTAAGTGGGGGTGTTAGAACATCATACCACCTAGTACCATAGTCACATACCATATAGGAACATACTTACATTCATTTTCACTTATGTTACATAGTCTAAACATTGGTTATGTTGGATTCCTAAGGTTATTGGAGGTTTTGGACCATTAATTCCACCCAACGCCCACATTTTGGTCAACCAAGAGCATGAGCACCCTCATTAATGATAGTTTGGTCCCTTGGGGCACTCCCACTCCTTAAATCATGGATATGGTATGACCAAAGGTGCCCATGCATTGTTTTTTAGTGTTTTTGTATATTTTGGATCATTTATAATTGCTTAGAGCCACTCCCACTCACCCATGCACTCTAGCATGCAAATCCTACCCTTATTTATGACAAATCATGATTCCCCAACATTCACATGTCCATTCGTGACCATTTGAGGTGGTTTGGGAGCTTATTGGTCCACTTAAGGGGGGTGTAAGGGGGTTTGAGGTCCAAACTAAGATTGCCACATGTGTGCCACCAATTTTCCTCCAAATGTTAACGATTTTCTCATATTGTAATATAATCATGTTCCAAACATATTTACATGTGGGACTGTGATATAAACATAGTTATTGGCACCATATCTATGTGTTAATTTTTCTCTTCTACAATGTTTTCTTCATGTATTGTCAAATGATTTTGTTGTGAGGATTCTCTTAACTTCTAGACCTTATTGTGAATCAGAATTTCACACATAAGATATGATTGCACCCTTCTCAACACCATTATAATACAACAGCTACACCTTTCTCCATCTAAACTTTCCCTTCCATCTACTCTACCTAGTGAGTTGTGACTCCCCTCACTCCACAAGACCTCAAGATATCACCACCCTCACCCAGGATTTATGAGCTATATCTAGACAAAGATAAGCAATAGGATAAGGACTTATGTTGGGTAAGCATAGATCAATATGTGTTGGTCCCAGCGACAAGAAGGTAGAATCCACTTAAAATTCTGCATAAGTATAGAGAAGAGATCAAGAAGAAGAAGGAGGTGTGGTAGAAGTAGCGACAGAAAAACAAGAAGAGAAAGGAAGTTGTGACAGAGATAGTAAAGGGAAGGAAGATGAAGGGAGAGGCGCAACATAAGAGGAAGTTGTGCCAGAAGAGGAAGCTGTGATTGAAGGAAGGAGTGCAACAAGGGAAGGTGTGACTGAATAGCAGTATCAGAAGGCGTGCAAGTAACATAATGGTTGGAAAATGACAGTAAGGAGTAATGCTTAGAAAGTAACATGCCTTAACAATCATGGGTATGAGTTTGGCTAGAGCCTGTGGAAACCACACATATGAAGGAATCTATGTAATTCAGTTTGTTAGTGTCTCCTGTTAGGTGTTACTAGAATAGGAAAGATAGCTTGTTGGCTGGATATAGAAAGCCGGCTAAGAAAGTGACAGAAAACAAGTCTGTAATGAGTTTGTATTGATTCTGTCTTGAGTCTGTATCGAGTTTGTAATGAGTATGTATTGAGTTTGTGTTGAGGATATAAAAGAGAGAACCCAAGTTGTATGTGGATTAGACTCTAGAGTTGGACTTCGATTAGACAAGGGTAGACTCTCACTAGCTTCGGACTATTAGATTTTGGTTGATGGCTCTGTATTTTATCTTTGAGGATTGTTGAGTGCATATGAGTTGAAGGATCTACACCTGAGTGTGCAAAAGAGTAGGAAAGGTTGAGTCAATCCAAGATCTGTGCGGATCATTAGTAGAGAAAAGTAGGAAGAGAGTAGAGAGAATATCAGAGAGCATGAGAGGAGGGAAGAGTCTGTAAATATACAGAAGAAGCTCTTGAACAGAGTCTGCAGCTTAGTACGCAGACTAACGGTGCATACATTTCCTCGTGTCAAATGAAGAGCACCTTGTGGATTTTTCCCGAATGGGTTTCCATGTTATATTCTGTGTATATGTATGAATGTTGAATGTGTTTGAAATACTTGTGTAAATGTTGCATTGAATGAATGATTATAGATTTGCTTACATATGAATAGATGTATATCAGTCACATTGTATTAGTTGAATACAATTATACTACACAACCACTGTTGATATAATAAGTTGCATAAGATAAGATGGGTCACATCCTAACTGTTGGATCACAATGAACATAAATAATCCACCCACATACCTCATTGAGAACCTTGGTAAAATCCAAAGGTACCATAGATCCCCCACCCAACTATGGAAACGTGGTTATAGGAGTTACACATTCAAGAGAGATATCTCGGGTGAGACAACATCTGAATCGCAGGTGCTGCCAACTGAGCCCTGCTCTATCGGACCAATATATTGGTCTTTGTTGCACTGACTAGAAGGGACTGAACCTGGGTCAGGATCCTTGGAGGAGGGAGAAAATCCAGCAAATGGTTCTTTTATTGGGACCAGAATCATTTTGGTGAGGGATATGTTGTGGCAACCAACGAAACCAGAGATCCAGGATTGGGTGGATTTCAAAGAGTTAGAATCTGCACAAAAAGAAAGCCAAGGATCTCTGTGGAACCCAACAGAGTGGTTGGGATGGTACATCTATATAGACATTCATGAGATTTTATTTTTTGAGTTTCCCATTGTGTTTCATGAATGGTTGTCTAGGTTGGCAACCCAACAAATAAATTTCCAAAGAGGAGAACCGAAGGAGTGGAATCCTTAGTTAATTAAGAGACTGAAAGGAGTGAGAAACCATGTGTTGAGGGATGTGGATTTTTGGATAGATAGTATCTTAGAGGGATACATTACTGAGTTTGTTGTTGACACAATAACCTCATACAGTGAGGCAGAGAAAAAACATTTTCAAGGACCACACGGTAGATATATGTCATCTTTAAAGACGTGGATAAAAATGCTTGTCTGTTAAAAAGGCATTTTGCGAATGTGACAAGTAAAGGCTGTGATACAAAGGAGTGGGTATGTCGCAGCAGAACTCTATAAAAAATGATGCACCCTGAATTGAGATGTTTCCAGGAGATAGTGGAACTAAACTAGAGTTGTGATTTCTAATAAGCGGAAGAATATTAAGATCCGGTAAGCAAAGAAAGACTCTCCTAAGAAGAGGGAGTTGCAACATGAACATATGAGAAGAGGGATATGAGCTTGCGTTGTACTTAGACAAAGCGTCTTGCAACAAAGAAGAAGAATATTAGTCGATCTCTAAATAGACGAAGAGTCAGAAGATTCGACTGAAGCTCCAGAACAAGAACGTGGTTACAACTCGCCTACAACACCACACAGATAGCCAAAAATAGGATCTAGAGACTTATATCCAAGTGAATTTGTAAATACAAGTAATGCTAACATTGTAAATAACAGAAGAGGGAGTTCAACTAGCCAAAATTTTATTTCGACTGTACCAAACAATAAATACAATGGCTGGATCTGACATTACATTACAAATATTCAATGGAAAAGGGTTGGAGGACCCAAAACAAAATCGGTTCCTTTGTGAGGTTGGGTGGACTGTGCGATAGATCTAAGATGAGAATATCAATAAATCACAAATGATCACGACTCTACAAGGTCGTGCACTTAACTGGTACATGAAATTTTCCATAGTGTCAATAAGAGTTGTCCAGAAAATGCTCGATGAGATTCGAGTGGGTACGATAGATGAGTTTAGAAATCCAAAGTCTGAATCACAGTGCATCACTAAGATCAAAGAAATTAATTCACTACCAACAGAATCTGTTTGGGACTTTGACCATATATTTAAGACATTGATGGCCAAAGTGAGCTTCCCAATGTCGGATGTGCAATACAAGGAATGGTTTCTTTCCGCCTTGTTGCCACATATCAGAACCCCGTTGATGCAACAGAAGATTGTGTTGCAGACAAAATCTTTGGAGATAGCAATGAAGATAGGATCCTCATCGATTGGAGATAGCGACACATGAATGATGCAAATTTAGTCGCAGCTTGCCAACCTTAGGATGCAACTCCAGGACAATAAGAGAGGAAAGGAAGTTCAAGAAGAACTATGGAGTACAAGATGTAGAACATACAAATGCCATAAATACAATTCCTGACGCCCATGAACTACGTCGCAGCATGAGCGTCGAATCTGATAAACAACCAAGGGATGCCTTGGTGTAGAATATTCTAGACCAGGGGCCACAAGTCCAAAGAATGTTTGTACTTACAGAAGATTGTAAGTGCACCAACTAGTATGTATTGTAAATTTTGCAAATCAATAGGTCATGATGAAAAATACTACAGAGCACTTCAGCTGCTGCAAGAAAAGACGATGGATACCTAGTTAATGAAAAATGATGACCATATGCAAGTTGAACGAGCACAGCCTCAGTATAATCCTACTCAATATCAACAACCACAATACCCTAAGCCGCAATACTAGCAAAATTAGTTTCCACAATAACAACAATACCGTCAACAAAGGGGGGGTAGAATTTTTTGAGGTCGAGGACAACAAAAAGGAGGAGGAGGATTTGGTCATGGAAGAGGCCAAGTCATATATTATAACTGTGGACAGCAAGGACATTTTTCTTGATATTGCCAAAGTCCTGCAAAAACATGTACATATTGCAAAGCATTTGATCATTCTGTTGAATAGTGTCCGCAAGTAATTGCGAAATGGAAGGCTCGAACTGTCATCAACCCTAATTTGGTGCAGAATCATAATCTAAACTCCAACCAAAACATTAAGATGATTTATGTCGAGCTGAGAGAACCTCACATTGTTGTGGTTACAAGAGGAGGTGTTGCGATAGGTGCAGACCAGAATACACAACAAACACAACCGCGGGTGAGACCCACGACACAAAAAAAAGCCCCATTAAGATGTCCAGAAGGAGAAAGAAGTCTTCTTGGATGTGCAACCATTTTCTGTTAATGTTAATCAACTATTGACATCAAGACAATTCAAAACCATGCCTGAACAACTTGAACAGTTAATCAGGAAGCAACCAATGAAAACAGTTAGTAAGCTTAAAGAATTTTTCAAAAATTGCTTAGCACTAATCAATGATAAGGATGTTGTCTAGAAATGACAACACTAATACAATAAAATCTAGATGACCTACAACCTAAAAAAATAGTTAACCATATCGAGAAGAGACTAAAGACAGGGCGAGAACTGCAAATGACTACGTAGAGAGGAGAATATGATATGGATTATATCATATTATATTTGGGCTCGGATGTTAACATATTAACAAGACAAACATGGGAGAACATGAATAAGCCACAACTGGACTGGTCTGCCATTCAATTAAGGCTTGTGAACCAGTCAAAGGTTCTACCAATTGGCAGACTAACTCAAGTTCATGTAGAAGTCGAAGGCTTAAGAACATAAGTCGACTTTGAAGTAATTGACATTGTCGATGACACAAACCCATTTCCTGCACTGCTGGGAATTGATTAGGAAATAGATAGCCAAACCGTTATAAACTTTAAGAAAAGGATATTATCATTTGAAGATTATGAACTAAGGGTGGTTGCACCAATTGATCCGCTCGAAGGGAAGAGATATGTTGAGATAGTAAATAGTGAAGGTCAAGGCAATTACCTGGATCAGTTGTATAATATCATGTCTTCAAGAGAAGACAATATAAATCCAATATCTGATAGAAAACTGAGTTGGCGTAGTGTAAGTTCATGCACATCTAATTCAGGTGTTGGCCTGGAAAATTGGCAGAACATACCACATGAAGTCTCCATGAGAAGATGCACAAGAATTACAAGATATATCTGAAGGGTAGGAGCCGAAGCAAGCGTGTTTCCTACATATGAAGGATTACCCAACCTTGCATCTTTTCTAGTGGAATTTGAAGAAAAAGTTACAGAATCATAGCGATTGTCTGCCTTGGACTTTGTACTGAAAGCTACACCCGCTAGTTGGTGGGGTAGTCATAAACAATATATCTATGAGTGGCCACGGTGTAAATGATTACTAGAGATTATATTTGGGGAAGAGATCAATTATTCTGATCAGAAGTATACAGGACCGAAAAATCCTGTGGAGAATATTGAACATTGTCATAGGACATGGCAAGAATATCCGTGACATGAGTGGGTTCATCGATTCATATACAATTTTGGAAATGGTACCAAGAAATTGGTATACATCAATGGAGTTGCGACGAGGAACTATCGAATGGAAAGAGTTAGTTACAAATTTCACACATACATTTGAACTCACAAGTGAACATCCAATGATTGATGTTGTGCTAGAGAAAATGAAGGAAAAAATATTTGAAGAAATCCCAGTCGCAACCACAAACTTCCATCAATGCACCGCGACAGTACACAATTGGATGGAATGTTACAATATTACAGGAGAACTGGATGATGATGATCCACTTGAGATAAACATATATGAGTTAGAAGGTATGCGTGCAGTGGAGGGAACTGGTATGTCTATTGAATAATTCCTAAGTCCACTCAAGGTCAAGAAAGTAAATATTGGGTCAGCTATAAACCCAAAGTTTTCCATTATTGGAGATTACTGGGACGATGAGACTATGGGAAAGATCACTGACTTACTGTATGAATTTCAGGATCTGTTCCCTACAAAATTTTCTAAAATGAAAGGCATAGTTTGAGGACCTTGCTGAGATAAGATGTAAGTGTGCAGATACATCTATCCTGCTATCATACTGACGAAAATTTGAGCATAGCCACAACCATACAAATGTGGATCCATGCTATATGTACAAAACTCCATCGTAGCCTGGGGAAAAAGCAATGAGCGCTTTAAACAACTACCTAGGGTCTTCGTCTCATCTTCCACAAAGTACGATTCTGTCCATGTGATTACAATGATCTGAAGTCGAACATGGTAGAAACCACTTGATTACTGGCAATTGATGTGAACCATTAACAAGTGCGAGGGAGATCACCATTAATGTTAATGATTCCCAAGGTACTATAGTACAATCTATTGGACGTGAATAGATGTCCTGATGTCGAACACCCAGTCGATTCTATTGATCAAAGGTCAACGATGTGAACCTATGTCGAGAGCGAGAGAATCTGTCATTAAGGCATACCGATCTCAAGGTACTAAACATTGTTTCTAAGACTATTTCTCGGATGATGAGATGATGTCAATGGGAAAAGTCTCGTCGAAGGAGGGCCATGATGAGTCCCACATCGACGACACGAAACTAGAAACATAGTTTTGGAATGATGTGCATGTGGTAACCATATTACTGACTCAAAGATACTGCCACAAATATTGTGTAGACTGCAGAGGCGACACTTCTTCAGATCCCCTTTGAACATTGGGCGGCACGACAAAAGACTTGGCAACGTGACTAGATGGGACAGACACACAATGCGATAGCGGACAATGCATTCGTTTGAAAGACTCAAAGGATTTAACATGACTCATGAAAGTGGATCGTCACAGAGATCAGCTGAATACCCAATTAACTGACATGATTGTGCAGACAAGTGCAATGTTCATAGGTAATGACAAACAACTGCCATTATTTGCAAAATGATTCCCTTCGCATTTCCCCCATCATGATTGATGAGTGCCTCTTTTCGGTTTTACGAGTTCAAAGAGGGTAACAAACATTCGATATAGCTTGTTGGAAGACAAGTCCAAACTCAAATGTTTTACAAACCTGAGAGAGGAGGGGTTCGATCCCAAAACGGGTCTCTCAATGTTTAATTTAACGAGTCCACTGAAAGAAAACTCGATATCGTTCATATTTAGAGAGTCTCAACGAATACGAAAGAAGACTCCAAAGGGTCCTTTTTCCTATGATTTAGTCTCTAAGGCCCAAAAAAGTATAAAATCATACCTTAGAGAACTCTTCCAGTCATGATTGGTTGGAGCGTTCCTTTTTCGTAAATAGTCCTATCCGAACCGAAAAAGAGATAACCTACCGTCGGAAGGACGACTCTTCAAATACTTTTACGAGTAGGAAGAAGACAAGTACTCGACAATCTTTTCGTATTTAGGGAGCCTGAAAAGAGTTTAAAGAGGACTCCATTAACCTTTTTCATGTTTGAATCCAGAGCACGAAAAATTAATAAACTAAGCTCAAACCACTTTTCATGTTTTAACCAGAGCACGAAAAATGAAAATTAAGCTCAACACCATCTTACTGTTTTTAACGAGCTCGAAGATCAATTGAAAGAATGCTCAAAGACTGGTTTCATTTTTATGCAAGCTCGAAACCAATGGGTAAACTTTGCTTGAAAAATCCCATTAACATGATATACAGAGGTTGGAATATTGCCCCCAGCATGATTTCTAGCGAAGCTTACCCCTAGCATGGTTGCTAGTGGCTCGACATGCCCCCAAGCTTCGTTTCATCTAACGATTCTTCTTCCATACCCAACCTAAAAACCTGGCTACTAATGTGAAAATGTTCACCAGTGGGGTAGGAAGAACGAGAATCGGGCAGGCGAAGGTTCAAGTTCTAACACTAAAGTGAAGACTCGAATCAAGGGAAGGGGATTTGTTTCATTTTTACGCAAGCTTGAAACAGAAGGTAACTATGCTTGGAACATGGCTTCATTTTTATGCAAGCTTGAAACCAAAAGGTAAACTGTGCTTAAGGAAACCTACTTCATTTTTTAATGAGCTTGAAAATAGAAAATGAACTATGCTTAGGGGCATCCGTTTCATTTTTTAACGAGCTTGACATAGAATGGGAACTTTGCTCAAAGGCATCTGTTTCATTTTTTAACGAGCTTAACACATAATGGAAACTTTGCTCAAGGAAAACTGACATGATGGTTAGGTGCTGTTTCATTTTTTAACGAGCTTGACATAGAATGGGAACTTTGCTTAGAATATGGTTTCATTTTTATGCAAGCTTGAAACCAAAAGCGTAAACTATGCTTAAGGAGTGGTTTTATTTTTTAACGAGCTTGAAACCAAAAGGTAAACTATGCTCTAAAACCTGCTCCTACCCAACATGATATCCAGAGGTTGGTAGGTTGCCCCCATTTCATAAAATCTAGCATCTTAGCTCCATTATAATGTCCATAGACTAGAGCCATGCCCCCCATTTTACCTATGTTGGGAAGGAGCTAACCAGAAGAAGGGGAAGGAATCACAAGAACATGCGGCACATTCAGGGCAGTCTAATTACTAGGAGTGATGCGATGGTCAGGTGTAACAAAAGAAAGCTGATTAATGGTCACAATATTCCCATCATGGGGAAAATGCATAACTCTAAAGAGTGTGGACACTACGGCTTTCATGGCTTACACATAATCACGTCCAAGGAGCAGATTGAAATCTAAAGGACCTTGGACCACCATAACATCAATGCATACACTTTTCCCTCCTAATGTAATAGGCAAATAAGGAAGGGTTCCTAAAGGTGCAGTAGGCCTGTGATTAAAATCCAATATCTAATCGGTGGCTGGCACAAGCTGACGAGAACCTAAAGCTTTCCAAGCAGTTGAGGATAGAATACTAACAAAAGCCCCTTCATCAACAATAGTGCGAAGTATTTGCCTAGCAGTAACATTCACAACTATCTGGAAAGGAACACTCGAATGAAGATGAGACTCTGTTAGGTTACTCCAGTCAAAGGAAATAACCTCACTACTCGGAGAGGGTTCTGTCAAAACAAACAAAATTTCATCTTGTCGAAAAAAATCAAAACGAAGCATAAAAACTTCCGCAGGTTTTGGTTCATTCTCTACTGGAAGAGAAGAACAAGACGAAGATTTGGTCAAAGAGACTACTTAAGTCTTAACACGCTCTGATGAAAGAGCGGGATCGGGTGGAAATGACACCGACTCAACCACTTTAACTTCACTCTCCAAAGGAAGAGTGGGATCAACCACAGATAAATCTGAATCGACCACTTGGTCAAACAGTGGGGGATCGAGGGATAACTTACTATCACTTGTTGGAATCACCTGTTGATGATCAATAATATTTTCCAACCAACACGAAGCTTCATCCATGCTTGGACAAAGAAAAGTACGATGCATAGCCTTGCATACCAAACAAAGATACAAGACTTTACCGTTACGACCTTTTACCAATAGGTCACTGGTTGAGGGAGTATCGTCAACATGATGATCAAAGGTTGATGACACGGACAGTTTGGATCTTTTAGACCACTCTTCTTGTACATGGGAGAGATTGGGACACTCCTTAAGCAGGTGGTCCTCCTTGCAAAGCTTACAAGGGAACTTGGGTTTTCTAGGCATTCTCTTAGAATGAGCACCATCAAGAGTAGATGGTTGCTTCTTTTTCTCTTTCTTATCCTTCTTCTTTTTACCCTTCCCTTTCTTCTTCTTCTTATCTACATGAATACTAACCATAGAGCTTTGGTCAAGCGAAGAAGAATAAAGGGATGAAGCCACAACCGATGAAGAAGGAGTAGGATTAGGTTGAGGTCGATCCTCCCTCAGAGGAGAGGTGACATTTGCGACATTAGGTGTAACAAGAATTACCAGATTAAAAATCCAGACCGGTAATCCTATAGTTAATCTAGGAAGATTTAGAGTGGCAATAAAGGGAGGACCAATACATTCACTTGGAGGGAATACAAAAGGTACACCTTGGAAAGGGACCACTTGAGTGGTAGTCCCAGATGAGGATTCCATCTCTAAACTCTCTAATAACCCCCTAACTACCACACACAAGCAAGTACTACTCAAACTAAAAGCAACAAGAAAACATGTGAAAGGAGTGGATAAGAGTCAGGAATCTCACAAGACAGGCCAAAAGGATAACTCAGATGGTTTGAGGATTCCTAAAAGGCTCTCCCGATATACGCAAGGTACGTGGGAGCTCGAATCGGTAGTAGTGTTGTCTAATGCATAACCGTACACAAGGTGCCTTCCAATATACAATCAAGTACGTGAAGTACCTTTCTATATATCTCAAGGGTACATGAAAGGTCGTTCGATATACCGATGGCATGTGGAAGAACCGCGCGAGTCTCAGGATGTAGTGCTAACAAATAACGACAGCTCCTACGTTTAACGACGCCCGAACACGTCTCTAACTTATCACTCAAATTGCTAAAAGTTTTAACCTAGTACTACTGTTAATTTTATCTTGTGCGTTTAGGTGGAACCATGGAGTGAAAACTTGAATTTAAAGAAGATGCACACTGATCTATATGATAGTGCAAGTTTTCCTCTTCAATGAAATTCTACCTAAGAGAGGGAGAGAGATTTACTTTTCTTCCCAAAAAATGCACACCCAAATGCAAATGCAATTCTATCTTTTCAAACGAAAAGGGAAATATCAATGCACCCCAACAATCTTCAAAGCAAATAAAAAAGAGAGATCTAGACAACATCTAACATAAATAAACCAAAAATGTTTCCTATCTTTTCATGCTTGAAAAATATGCATAAAAACTTAATGGAAAGATGATTTCACTAACATTTCCAAACAAATCTAACTCTAATGCACGCAAAGCTGAAAATAGATGTTTCTTCTCAATGAAAGTAAGATCTACAATTTCAAACAATCATGCAAAAAACAAGAAGAAAATCATTCAACAAACATGTGAATAAAGCAAAAGAGAGAGAAAGCTAAAACTTCTCTTTGAAATAGACAAGGAAACGAAGAACCAATCTTTCCTATCAAGCACTG
>LPNX010911971.1:56885-104406 GCA_001517045.1 Pseudotsuga menziesii | reverse complement strand
ACAAGAATCACCCAAGAAAAGAAAGACTCAAAACAACATGGATCACTCACGCATTCCAAGTCCAAAACAAACCAAAAACCTACTCATGAAAATGAAATGTTTATTTCCAATTCCAATGAATAATATCTACAGAAAAGAGCAAGAGGTTTCAAGAGAAGAAAAGAATGTAAAATCTAATGCAAGAAACATAAACTCTCTTTGAATGCAGAAAGAATACAACAATCAAAGCGACTGCAGAATATACAATTCATGGCCCCTTTTTAAAAATACACTTCATTTTCATCAAAGAGGAAGCCAAAAACACACAAAAAATCAAAAGACAAAGTCTGGAATAGGGCCTACCTGGCACCGTGCAGATGAGGTTGTTGACAGGCGGTTTTGAGGCAGAACCGCTCCTTGCTCACTGGATTCAGGCGGTGGCACCGCTTATGGCTAACTAGACATGTGCGGTTCCCTATAAAAATCCAAAACACAAGGAGAACGACAGATCAAGTCAGAAAAAGACCAGATCAGGGTAAATACTGTTGAATTGAGTATGGAAACAGAGCATAAAAGACCAAAATGACTCAGATCTGAACAGATCTAGAGGTTTCAAACCCAAATGGAGTCAGTCAGAGAGTAGATCTGACTGAAGAGAGTTGAAGAAGGAGCCTAGATTCGGATAAGAGTTGCAAACTAAGGAAGATCAGAACGACTGATACACAACTTCAATCCCCAGCAGAGTCGCCAGATTTGTTAGCTCAATATTTCACCTCCTGCAGATAGCAAGGTGTTCCACTGGTCTGAATGGTTTAGATCCAGAACAAATAGAGGACAGAGGTTGAAGACTCTCCCTAGACGCTGTAGATATCTGGAATACAAGGCTTTGATAGTCCACCTACGTACCAGCAATCAAGCTCAACACGAAACAGATCAAAGCAACCAGAATATGATCTACTAATATATGCTAGTGACTAAGGAATCTAGCAACATACATGCAAAATCACAACAACAACAACATATGTGGGACAGAAATCAACTTGCATTAAAGAACATGAAGAAGTTTACAACCAAGCCTTAGTGTTGACATGCATCTCCATGAAACCAGACATTCTCATCCCCAAAAGCTCTGACTCTAGCTCTCTATGCTCTCTCCAAATGATCTTGGGCCAATGATCAATCCAACAGCATAACAATACCTCAAGAGTTCTCTCCCTCAACCATGGCCATAAGCTTGTATTTATAAGGCTAGAGGGATAGGGTAGGTTGAGATATTAGTGGGTGAGGTGGCTTCTAAGATCCTAGGATGAGGGATCTCGAGCTCAACCAACCCACAACAGTAAGGATAAGGTAGGACACAAGGCTTATCATCTAGAAGCCTCAAGAAACTTCTTTTTTCCCTTTTTACCCAGGGTACTGCGTTTCTCCTTCTATGACAAAGCAGTTCTGGTAATAACTGCTTATGGACCAAGGACAACAAGCGGTGGCACCGCTTATGGGAAATAGATGATGGGCGGTGCGAACAGAGGTACCGCTCCTGAATAAAGGGGCATGCGCGGTGCTGGGAATTTGTATGAAAGATTGATGAAAAACCATTTAGTTTCCACTCTAGAAGCTAGGATTCAGGGAAAGTAGGTATGTCAAATGTCTTATCACATGATGGTGACAGGATTTGGTATAACACTTCTCTTGCTCTAGTATTTTGTATTCTGATGTAAATTCTCTGTATTTCAAGTTTAGAAATCTTTCAGGTCGAAAGGCCAAGATATCTCATGTATTATTTGTTGATGTAATTGTAACTTCGAAATGTATTCACTTGTATATATTATGTATTGTACCTCGATGTTTATTCCAGGAGGTGTTTGAGTCATGTCATGCCCGGATGATCTAATCGGGAGTTTCTATAATGTAAACAAGTCATTGTGGGTAACCCTCCTATTGATCAAGGGTTAAAGTCCCTGCTGTTCTGGGACCCTAGGGTTGTTAGACTCACCTAGTGAATTCGGCCCTAGTGAGTCATTGTCAAGTCGGGAATTAGTATAAATAGAGAGTGAGCCTCTCTATTTATCACACACTCACTCACACTCAGTTGTAGCGCATAGCTGAGGAAGAAGAAGTTGTTGGGGCTAGAAAGAAAGAGGCTACTGTTGTCGGGAGATCATCTTACTGTTTTGGGGTTTTACTTTGGTGTTGATTCTATCTCAGAGGAAGTTGCGAGGTTTTCTCCATTTATGGTTTCCCCGAGGAAAAACATTGTGTTCATTATCTCTTGTGTTTGATTACTGTACTTGTTATTCTCTCAGTTATAGATCCTAACATAATGCTAGCTTGAATGATAAAATTATAACATGGTACCAGAGCTAACCTGAGAAGAAGACACTGTGCAGCTGCAGGAACTAGGGCTTCCTACTTTTTGGATCTCTCTCCACAGATTTTCAGCAAAAGAAGGTTGGGCTGACTCTCCTCCCTAGGGTGCATCTTTCTGTCAAAGCAGAATCTGATTCTGAGCTTTTTCAGTTTAGGACCCGACACTACTGTTAGAAATTAGGGCTTTCCCCAGAAGTGGAATTTTTGAGTGAGCCCAGGATTATATTGATCTCCTCCTCAAAATCGAAGTTTAGAGATCAAGATCAAAGCATTTGGTTGGACATAACTTCAGAAAATCCAAACCCTAATCTCCTCCTGAACTAGTACTGCAGAAATTCAGTTTCAGATCCAGATCCGACATCTTGACCTGGTAAGATCTAAATATTTTGTATTTCCATTTGAGGTTCTCAATTAAGATGTCTCATCATACCAAGCTTGATGAAAAGCTTGAGGGAGCTGATAACTTCCGAGCCTGGAAGTATAGGATCTCCCTGGTCCTCGAAGAAAATGAGTTGGACTCCTATATCAATGAGGAGGTTCCAGTTCCAGAGGGAGATGAGGCTAAGGCCTTACACAAGAAGAAGTTGGTTATGGATAAGAGGATTATTGCTGATTCAATCAAGGATCACCTCATACCATAGGCATCCACCCTAAAGACGCCTAAAGCTATGTTTGATGCCCTAACCAAACTGTTTCAAGGGAAGATAATAAACCGGAAGATGACTCTAAGAAACCAACTAAAGAATGTAAAGATCCAGAATGCAAAGACCATTCAGTCTTACTTTACAAGGGTCTCTCATATCAAGGAATAGCTGGAAGCAGTAGATGAAGAAGTGGAGAATGCAGAGATTGTAATGACCACCTTGAATGGTCTCCCTAGATCATGGGACTCCTTTATTCAAGGAATCTGTGCAAGAAAGAAGTTAGTCAATTTCAACAGAATATGGGAAGAATGCTCTCAAGAAGAAGCTTGAATAGCAGCTCAAGAAGAAAAGATGGGAAGTGAAGATCAAGCTCTCACAGTTCACTCCAAGAAAAGCAGAAGAAGCTCTCATCACTCCAGAGGTAAGAACTTCCACCAGAAAGATAACACTAGAAAATATTTATCTAAATTAAGATGCTATACATGTGATGAAAGAGGACACTTTGCCAAAGACTGTCCTAGAAACAAGATTAACTCCCATAAGAAGAAGGGAAACAAGAGAAGACATCATGCTCATGTTGCAGAGGATGATGAACCTTCCATAAAGAGAATCAGACAAGAAAGTGATGATTCTTCAAGTGACGAAGAATATGTGTTGATCTCCGCTCTCACAGGAACTATCTCACATGGAATCAGTGATTAGCTTATAGACAGTGGTGCTTCCAAACATATGACAGGATTCAAAGAATCCTTTGTGAAACTATCTGAACATGACTCACCTCACAAGGTGAAACTTGGGGATGACTACCAATATCCAATAAAAGGTAGTCGGGAATCATCCTATAAGCTAGACTTTGGAAAGTCTATGAAGATGCAAGATGTATTGTTTGTACCAAGACTAAAGAATAATCTTCTCTCCATATCTACATTAGATGCAAAAGGCATGAGGGTTGCATTTGTAGATGGCCAAGTTCTCATGTGGCCAAAGGGAAAGACTTTTGATGATGCAGTAGTGATTGGGGAATAAGAGGGAGGTATATACAAATTGAAGGGCCATCCAGAACAAGCTTTAGTCCATGACACAGTAGAGCCAAATGAACTTTGGCATAGAAGGCTTGCACATGTGCACTACAAAGCACTACCACTTGCAAGCAAAGCTATTGAAGGTCTTCCAAAAATTCAAGCAAAACATGATGGAGTCTGTAAAGGATGTGTGAAAGGAAAGAACACAAAGAAGACATTTCCAGGTAGCGAGAGCAAGGCAAAAGGAATCTTGGAGATCATTCACTCTGATGTATGCGGTCCAATGTCATCAAGTTCATTAAGCAGGTATGTATACTATGTTTCTTTTATTGATGATTTTTGTAGGAAGACATGGATATACTTCATGAAGAACAAAGATGAAGTATTCAGCAAGTTCAAGGAATTCAAAGCCTTGATCGAGAACCACACAAAAAAGAAGATCAAGACCTTTCAATCATATAATGGTGGAGAATTCACTTCAAATGAATTCCTGCATTATGCAAATATTCAGGGATTAAGAGGGAGTTAACTACTCCATATAATCCACAACATAATGGGGTTGTAGAAAGGAAGAATAGAATGATCATGGAAGCTGCAAGGGATATGCTTCATGATCAAGATCTTCCCATGCATCTATGGGCAGAAGTTGCCAGAACAACGGTGTATGTACAGAACCGTACACCACATAGAGTACTTGAGAACAAGACACCTGAAGAAGTCTTCTCCGGCAAGAAACCAGAATTCAGCCATCTCATAATATTCAGTTGTCCAGTGTACATACACATTCCAAAAGAAAAGAAGACAAAGTTAGATCCTTCAGGAAAGAAGGGTATATTTGTGGGATACTCTGAAAGCTCGAAGGCTTACAAAATATGCTTCCCAAGATTCAAAAAGATCGATATCAGCATGGATGTAACATTTGACCTATTGAAGATCCTGAAGAAACAGAAGCACCCAGAATTCATGAAACAACCATGAATGAAGAATATCAAGAAGAAGATCGGGAAATAGAAGAACCTCAAGAACCTGTAGATCCACATCAAGAGAAGAATCCTCATAAGAGGAAACCTTCTTGGGTGTGAGAAGCTATCCAAGGTGCGGAAATATATGGGGCTCCAGAAGAGAATCACAGAGAAAGAAAGAGAACCAGGTCCTGCTCTGGTTATGTATCCTTATTGTGTGATTTCATCGATAAAGAACCTTCCAATTATGAAGAAGCGGCAGAAAGGAAAGAATGGAAGGATGCTATGATCGAAGAGTATCAATCGATCATGAAGAATGATGTTTGGGATGTTGTGTCAAGACTAGAAGGGAAGTCTGTTGTAACTTCCAAATGGATCTACAAGATCAAGCATGCTGCAGATGGTAGCATAGAAAAATATAAAGCAAGATTTGTAGATCATGGCTTGTCCCAGAGAGAAGGAATATATTATGAAGAAACTTTTGCACCTGTAGCCAGATACACTTCCATCATATCAGTACTTGCTCTGGCTGCAGTGATGAAATGGAAGATACACCAGATGGATGTCAAGACTGCTTTCTTGAATGGTGTAGTGGAAGAGGAAGTGTATGTGGAGCAGCCACTCGGTTTTGAGACACATGAAAGGGAGTCTCATGTGTGTAGATTAAAGAAATCCCTGTACAGTTTGAAACAGGCACCCAGGACATGGTATAGCAGGATTGACAGCTTTCTATCCAGTTTGGGCTTTACCAAGAGGAAAGCAAATTCCAACCTTTACTACAAGGTTGAAGATGGCAACCCAGCGATGCTCCTACTGTATGTAGATGATATGTTTGTAACGGGTATGGATGGGTTGATTGCTGATATGAAGAGGAAGCTTGTTGCCGAGTTCGAAATGAAGGACTTGGGTATGATGCATTATTTTCTAGGCATGGAGGTATGGAAAAATGCAGATGGAATTTCCCTGGGACAAGGGAAATATACAGTAGAGATCCTAAAGAGATTTAGGATGATGGACTGCAAGGCCATGAGGATCAAACCTGAAGCTATTGAGTGATGCTTCATCAGAAGTTGTTGATGCCACTATGTATCATTAGATGATTGGGTCCTTGATGTACCTGACGAACACGAGACCAGGTATTTGCTTTGCTATGAACACCTTGAGCCAGTTCCTGACAGATCTGAGACATGTTCACTTGATTGTTGCAAAGCATATTCTGAGGTACCTAAATGGTACAATTGATTATGGGCTCAAGTATGAGGCGAATCAAAAGATTAACCTGGAAGGTTATGTTGATTTAGATTGGGCAGGCGGTGCCATCGATAGGAAGAGCACTTCAGGGTGTTGCTTTAGTATGGGATCAGGTGTGATCTCTTGGTTTAGTAGGAAACAGTCCTGTGTGGCACTGAGTATAGTTGAAGCAGAGTATATTGTAGCATGTTCGGCTAGTTGTGAGGCAGTATGGCTGAGGAAGCGAATGTCTGATTTATTTGATCTCCAGTTAGATGCTACTTGTATATATCGCGACAACCAGAGTTGTGTGAAGTTGTCGGAGAACCCGGTGTTCCATGACAAGTCAAAGCATATTGAGATCAAGTATCACTATATCAGGGATATGGTGCAAAGAGGAGTAGTGAAGCTCCAGTATGTTGCGACGAACAAACATATAGCTGATGTGTTGACGAATCCATTAGCCAAAGTGAAGTTTGAGTACTTCAGGAAGAAGCTTGGTGTTCTCCAGATCAAGGTTCATTCCAAGGGTAAGTGATGAGTCCATGAGCCATTCTGACATGGTGAGAGGATTGGTTCCTTCCATGGTCATATGTAAGAGCTGATCCATTCTGTCATGGTGAGAGGATTGGTTCCTTCCATGTCAAATGTGAGTGCTGATTCATTCTGATGTGACTATAGAATTGGTTCCTACATGATCAGATATAAGTGCTAAATGCCATTCTTAGAATGGAGGCACCTGGTCAGTTACCAGGAATACTTAGTCTGGGGTTGTGGGCCATTCTGATGTGATTGAGGGATGTGTTCCCACATGATCAGATACAAGTGTAGGGCCATTCTGATGTGATTGAGGGATGTGTTCCCACTTGATCAGATATAAGGGTTGGTGCCATTCTCTGGGAAAATGGAGGCACCTGTTCAGTTACCAGGAATCCTTAACCTGGGGTTGAGAGCCCTTCTAGCATGGTTATAGGATGTGTTCCTGCATGGCTAGATGTAAGTGCAGAGCCCTTCTAGCATGGTTGCAGGATGTGTTCCCGCATGGATAGATGTAAGTGCAGAGCCCTTCTAGCATGGTTGTAGGATGTGTTCCTGCATGGCTATATGTAAGTGCAGAGTCTTTCTAGCATGGTTACAGGATGTGTTCCTACATGGCTAGATATAAGTATTGAGCCTTTTCGATAGGGTTGTGGGATGTGTTCCCGCATGATCAAATGTGAGTGTTGGGCCTTTCTAACAGGGTTGTGGGATGTGTTCCCGCATGGTCAGATGTGAGTGATGGGCGTGCCTTTCTGACATGGTGTTGGATATGTTCCTATCATGGTCAGATGTAAGTGCTGGGCGAGCCATTTTGACTTAGGGTCAGATATAAGTGTTGAAGAAGACCTACATGGAAGCTAGGCGTACAACCAGCATGAAAAAGGGATGGCTCTGTAGAACTTCCTGTGACAAGAAGAATCATGAGATAGCACCAGTAATGATGACCTTGTGATGTTGATCCAGATCCAATGATGTTGATTCAGCATTGATGATCCAGATTGAGTGATGATACAGATCCAGTGATAAGATCCAGATCGAGTGATGATCCAGATCAAGATGAAGATGACAAGGACTCGATGATGATCTAGATGATACATAGAAGAAGACTTGTGATGATAATTTGTGTTGAGAGAATACCTTCCTAGTTAAGAAGGAGTGTTGATGTAATTTTAACTTCGGAATGTATTCACTTGTATATCTTATTTATTGTACCCTGATGTTTATTCCAGGAAGTGTTTGAGTCATGTCATGCCTCGATGATCCAATCGGGAGTTTCTATAATGTAAACAAGTCATGTCAAGTCATTATGGGTAACCCTCCTATTGATCAAGTGTTAAATTCCCCACAGTTTCGAGGCCCTAGGGTTGTTAGACTCACCTAGTGAAGTCAGCCCTAGTGAGTCAATGTCAAGTCGGGAATTAGTATAAATAGAGAGTGAGCCTCTCTATTTATCACACACTCACTCACACTGAGTTGTAGTGCATATATGAGGAAGAAGAATTTGTTGGGGCTAGAAAGAAATAGGCTACTACTGTCGAGATATCATCTTACTGTTTTGGGGTTTTACTTTGGTGTTGATTCTATCTCTAAGGAAATTGCGGGGTTTTCTCCATTTATGGTTTCCCCAAGGAAAAACATTGTATTCATTGTATATTGTGTTTGATTGTTGTACTTGTTATTCTCTCATTTAAATATCCTAACATAATGCTAGCTTGAATGATAAAATTCTAACATTATTGTCGAATATTGAAGAAACGGTGCCATTTCCCCAATACCTTGTTGTAAACTCTTGCAATCTTGATGGAATCGAATATATGTGTGCACCATTGATGATTTATGAATGAATGAACTGTCATTAATGTATACTATGGGTTTCATGTTCAGTAACTGAGAATTTTTTGCCATTGGGTTGAATTTCATATCATTTGGAGCAAACTACATCTCATTTCCTTAAGGGTCTAAAACTAGTTTTTTTTTTATATCTGATTGAAAGAAGTGATAACAGCCATGGGAGTTCGATTGGTTATACATGTGAGTCTCTGATAATGTCTTCTACACATCCCCTACTTTAATTTGAGAGTTTGAGTGATTTACTGCACATTTGGGAAGTCGTTCCAGCAATTACCCAGGGGGAATTTAAGCCCCAAAATTGCTAGTTAAAGCATCTATCTTATTCAAAATTTGATATAGACTTGCATAAGAAATTGGAAGGCCATAATACATCTCTGAAAATTATAATTAATTTATTATATCACTCATACACCTTTTGTTACAGTTCGAGATCATTTGGAGCTATTTGGAGTCATCTACCATTGGGGGTTAGAACCTCAAAACTACTAGTAAATTCATGGAGTTCTCTTGAATACCTATTCAACCCAAAAAACACATCTAATGATGCAAATATAATTTAATTAATGTCTGATAATAGATCCAAGTATCATACCCACCATTATTGAATGTTGTACATTGCTTGGAAGAGATTTGTTCCAGGACCCGGGGGGAATTTCCACCTCCCAAATTGACTAGTCTTGTCCCGAAACTTCTTCCCTTGCAAATTACAGACCATGGTTGGTTATATCAGTTGATTATATGTCTGATAGATGTTATCATATGTCCCATCACCCCTCAGGACCTTCCTCACCAATTTTGAAAGCAATAGGAGGAATTTTGGGATCAATTGAATCCATTTAACTAGAGTTGTAAGAAGTTGAATTTCAGTACATTGTGAAATAATTGAAGAATTGGTCTTTTGATAAAATTTACAAAAATGGACATTACAGTGGTATCAGAGCATGATCTTGGCACCTAATGTGGTCTTATATTTATGAGTACAATAATCCAGGTAGCACCATTATATGTTGAAACAAAAAGTGCTTTTGTTGAAGAGGAAAAAAAATGTAGGAGAAGAAGGCAATTTTTTGGGGAAACTATGACTAGGGATGAAAAGGGAACCTCATATGATGGTGAGGATTTAATAAAAAACATGGAACATATCTTTGAAGACATGACCAAAAATATTATGAAAGGATTCGAATTGTTGGCTATCCAAAGTTGGAAAACATATATTGAATTTAAGAAAACCAAGGGGAAAAATGCATCAGCTTATTTGAAGGAGCAAAAGGAGGAGACCCATGAACCACCTAGTTCTGAAATAGGTGAAGTAGAAGAAGTAGCACATGAAGAGGATAGAAATTCACTCCCAATTGACTCTAAAAAATATGAAGAGACATTACATAAGTATGAAGAAGTTTCTATTGAAAATATTGAGGATCAGTTTGAGACACAATATACCTTGGAAATGAAACAAAGCGAATCTAATGATGGATGTTTGAACTATGAAGGAGTACCTACTGATGGGTGCTCACACCTCTATGTTGGTGACATAGATATCCCTTTTGAAAGTGTTTCTTCAAGCCAAACTTCCATTAAACATGAAAATGAAGACCTTGTAGCAGTTGAAGAAGAAACAAGATCAACTTCCCCATCACCACTTGACCTTCATGAAGTTGGTCCAAGCAAGAAGGAAGAAGATGAGGATGTTCATTTGCAAGAGCATCATTTTCTTGAAGGGTCCTTAAATATGAATGAAAAGAAGATCCAAGAGGCCCTCAGAATACTCCATGACACTCGAGCATTTGGTATCAAATTCTTGTTGTAGAGCTACTTCCTTGGAGGAGCCATCCTTCCTTGAAGACATGGAGAAGATTCAAAGAGCAATGTGCAACATCAAAGGTAATTTCATGTCTTTTCTTTTTTATAGAAAAAATGTCATTGAGCTTAGTGAATGGTTACAGGAATCCTACTTGAATAATAATTAAGTTATTCATAAGCTCACAAATCAAAATGAGCAACTTTTTGAAAAGTTCCAAGACACTTTTTTGTCCTCCTATGTTTCAGATTGTCAAATGGTAGATTGTTTGGAGGATTCTCATGACATGGTGGATCATGAGAAATGTAGAAAATTTAATGTGATTTATATTTTTGAATATGAACTTGAAGAGATTCCAACACTTGATGTGGTGGAATAGGAACTTGAATTGTCTCTTGATGAAGGTTATGCAATTTTTAAAGAAGAGCATGATTCCTCTACGTTGGAACCAATCTATGACAAAGGTTTCACACTTTTGAAGGAGCTGCATGATACTACCCATATGGATCCTTCTCATGATGAAACTTCTGGACTTTTTTATCATTTGGGTGAGTTAGTTCATTCTCCTACATCCTACAATTCCATGTTTTGCAGCATTAGTCTCAATGAAGTATGGGTGGAAGGGTTCTTTTTTAAGGTGCCACATGAGGAGTATGAAACTCCTATATTTACTTTTTATGATGACATGGTTGGAGAACACTCTTATTCACATTTGCAGAAGCATCCTTTGTTACTTTATGATGATGCACATCTACATGGATGCACCTATGATATGCATTTGAGTCACTTGAAGACTCATGGTTTTTCTTGCTCAACACTTGGTTCATTTGATGTTGGAGGAACTTCATCCGACACTTGGGTGAAGAGGGATATGATTGAGGAACATTATTATTGGTAGCATCATCCTCTGTTATTTCATGATGATATACATATTCATGGGTGTATTGATGAGACTTCTTTGAGCCACTTGAAGTCTTCATGTTTTATTTGCTCCTTATTTGGTTCATATTTTGGTGGAGGTTTTTCATTCAATTCTTCGATGAAAGAAAAAATGTCTGATTATTATTTTGATGCATATTACATTCTTTGGGAGAAGAATTATAGGACATGGGATCCTCACCTATGTCATTGGAGCAGATTTGATTGGTCACTTGAAGCATGTATGCACTTGGAAAATGGTAGTCTACTCACTTGGAGGTATAAGCACTTTCATGATTTTTTGATGAGGCACCTCCTTGACATATATTTTTATTATTTTGTTATGTACTTTAATGATATATATTATGTAATCATGATGTTTGGAAGAATTCATAAAAGAAAATGGGATCTAGGAATTCTCTTTCCTAATGGTATGAGTTGGAGAGCACTCTTAATTGTTGGAGTGCAATGCAAGCAATGGGACCTCGGGATAGTTTTTAGTCCCATTGATTCCAAATTATTCGGGAAACAAGTAGTATGGGAGATGGATTCCCCACTTAATAAGGTGATGTTAATCAGAGTAGTGCAATAGCAAGCATGGTGGTTCCTCTCTAAAATCTTCATGGAATCTCAAAGATTCAAAGTGGGTAGCTTAGTGGCAACTTCAAAGAATCATACAGAAATCAGGTTCTTCAACAACCATGTTTGAAATTGCTTGAGGACAAGAAATATTAGGAAGGGAGGATTTGTAATCTCTCAAATTTTGCATTGGGGCACAATGGCCAAATCACGTTTTCCATATTCATGAAAGTTGTCAAATGGATGCTAAAAGTCAAATAATTGTTGAGGAGGAAAATCACCAGTTTCCTAGGTTGGGGGTGGAAGCTTTGAGATTTGGAAGAAAGGGGATAATAAATGATGTTTAGACATTAGAAGAGGATAAATATTTAATACTATAGCTTATTAAATAAATACAATAGAAAATTGAAGTGGCAATGGAGCATGGAGACTATGGGGCCCACACAAGCTAGAAAATTGGTGCCACGTGGCATCCTCCTCTTGCAATCTCGAATCTATGGGAAGCCTAATGTTTTTGGATGGATTATAAGATTAATATACTTATCCATATACTTCATAGGTAGAATTTGGGATGAATTTTAACTTACATGGAAGAGGAAGAGCCAAATGGGAGTTTCATGGACACTTGGCTAGATTCCCCTTACATTTATGACATCTATGACACCAAAGATGGAGATTCTATGACAGTTATGACACAAGTCAGATATGAAGGCTGAAATACTGACATAATTACATTTCATGCCTGAATAGAGCATCTTAGAGGTCAATTTTGGGAGTTGGGGAAGGCTAAGAGGCTTCTACTCGGATTTGGGAGAAGAGGGAAGGTGAAGAGAGAGTCCACATGGCATAGCATGAGCAACCACACCAATTCGACTTGGATTTGGTTTATGGATAGATTTGGAACCTTAGAAGACCAATAATTTATTTAAAATACAGGGATCAGCCATAATAAGAAGCTTTTTTATCATTTGATGAATTCGGGTTTGTGAAGAGAGAGCTAATGGATGACTAGTTCCTTGCCTTAGCCAATTTCGAGGGTGAAAGATTCCCATCCTAATTGGTGATTTGGAGAGGCCACTCAAGTATTTCAAGGAGCTTTAATGGAGTCATAAGTTATATGTTCAAGCTATAGTAATATCATGGACATCTCAATATCAGCTTGTTCTTCCATTCATCTCAAGTTTTCTCTCCATATTCCAGCTCTATGGAGTGAGGCGCACTTGGTGAGCTATTCATCTCTTTGAGGGAGCTTCTATTGCTACAGTATTTTGTATTCTGATGTAAATGCTGTGTATTTAAATTTCAGAAATATCTTAGGTCAAAAGGCCAAGATATCTCATGTATTATTGTCCAATATGGAAGAAACAGTGCCATTTCCCCAATACATTGTTGTAAACTCTTGCAATCTTGATGGAATTGAATATATGTGTGAACCATTGATGATTTATGAATGAATGAATTGTAATTAATGTATAATATGGGTTTCATGTTCATTAACTGAGAATTTGTGGCCATTGGGTCGAATTTCATATCATTTGGAGCAAACTACATCTCATTTCCCCAAGGGTCCAAAACTATTTTTTTTTTTTTTTATCCGATTGAAAGAAGTGATAAAAGCCATGGGAGTTCGATTTGTTCTACATATGAGTCTCTAATAATTTCTTCTACTCATCCCCTAATTCAATTTGATAATTCGAGTGAGTAACTACACATTTGGGAAGCCATTCCGGCAATTACCTGGGGGGGGATTTGAGCCCCAAAATTGCTAGGTAAAGCATCCATCTTATTCAGAATTTGATATATACTTGCAGAAGTAATTGGAAGGCCATAATACATCCCTGAAAATTATAATTAAGTTATTATATCACTCATACACCTTCTGGTACAATTCGAGAGCATTTGGAGCTATTTAGAGTCATCTACCATTGGGGGTTGGAACCTCAAAACTACTAGTAAATTCATGGAGTTCTCTTGAATACCTATTCGACCCCAAAATGAAATATGATGATGAAAATATACCTTAATTAATGTATTATAATATATCCAAGTATCATACCCACCATTAGTGAAGGTTGTATAGTTCTTGGAAGAGATTTGCTCCAGGACCCAGGGGGGATTTCCACCTCCCAAATTGACTAGTCTTGTCCCAAAACTTATTCCCTTGAAAATTCCAGACCATGGTTGGGTATATCAGTTGATTATATGTCTGATAGATGTTCTCATATGTCCCATCACCCCTCTGGACCTTCCTCTCCAAGTTTGAAAGCAATTGGAGGAATTTTGGGATCAATTGAATCCATTTAACTAGAGTTGTAATAAGTTGAATTTCAGTGCATTGTGAAATAATTGAAGAATTGGTATTTTGATAAAGTTTCCAAAAAGGGACATTACATTTGTCCTTTTGAACACACATTGCTGCTCTTCCCAAGCTTGCCATTGTCTTGTAAGATTGTCGTTGAGATGGAGGATTGAAGTGGTGGAGGCCCAGGTGGAGGACTCGGTTTCTCTATTTCACCGAGGTACTAATAGCCTTTGTCACTATTATCTTTGTTCATTATTAATATAAATATCCATTTATCATCCATTACATGTGTATAACTATGAATATTATTATCAATGGATGTATTTGTATTTGATTATACATGTTGGATTTATATATGCTAGAGTAGGCCTAACACTTAATATATATCATGCTTGGTTGTTTCACTATTGTTGAGGATGAAATGTAGGTACAAGCATGGTTGAAAATCTCAATTAAGATCTACTAAAACCATCTGAAATAAGGTATGATCTTTATCCCTTAGTGTTAGCAGCATTCATATCTCTTGCATATTGGAGTGGATTGATTTCTGGTGTCATTCAGTCTGTTGTGGTCTACCCCAAGCCATAGGAAGTTTTTCTCTGTAACACCATCAGGTTGGATAGTGAAGACATGCAAATAATTACTGGGCTAATAGATGAAGAAACACAGAACAACTTCAAAACCATAGAGGAGCGACAAGAAGAGATTTCAGGTACGGTTACTAATTTGCCCAAAGCTTTGTGTAAAGCGATTAAAGATGTTAAAATTGTTGTCAACTGTCCAATCCAAACCATGGAGTCACACAATCCACTAGAGACATCAAACATAGAACAAACCATAATACCAGTTTCAGTCCCACCAATAAAGATTAGAGTGTCTGAAGGAGTTATTGATCTAGGAACTCCATAATTTAATGATGTTGCCAAGGATATCGGACAGATAACCGTATATTTCTCTTCCATGAAAATAACTAAAGTATATGCAATACAGAGTGTTGTAACTGCAGAAATAAAACTGCACGAACGTACCCTAGACAAACAAGTGAAGGTTGTAGATAAAAATATCAAGAAAATGAAACTAGTAATATAAGAAGCTGAGTAGAAGACAAAGGCATGGGAAGAAAATTGTCACAAAAATGACAAGGCAATAGTTATGGCCTATAAGAACTTTGTAGCAGTTAGAATAACAGAGGAAATGGCACCAGACATCAAAGTTGTTAGACTTGGTGAGATAGTTGAAGACCTTAGGAGGAAGGTTACGCAACTTGAAGAGCAGATAAACCAAGCACACCCCCATAGGTAATAAAGGAAAGAAGAGAAGCAACAATTGAAGCTACAAAGAAGATAGAAAAAGTAGAAGAAGCATGTGTCAAAGCTGTCGACCAAGTCTCTCAGACTTGGGAAGCCCTAATGGATGACGAGCAATCGCAGAAAATTAGGAATGAGCCGACTTCGCTTGAAGCAAACATTACTCAGATAAGAAATGACATGAAGCAGCTACCCTTGGCACAAAAAATGGCTAAGGAAATTGAGATGAGGAAATTGCTGCAACAAATAACAGTGTTGCGCACACAACAACAACACTAGGAGGAGAAGGTGGAAGAGCTTCACGCTGAAGCAGAAAGAGTTACATGTATCATTCAACATGTACATCAGAAAGTGCATAATGCAACAACATCAGTAGAAAAGATAACGCCAGAACATGTCAGTTCCGGCCTTGTGGAATAATTGCAGAAGACAGAGGAAGAGGTGCACATAGAAGTAGAGAGAGTACTGAAAAATCATGGAATATTTTCAGAGTAAAATTAGAGCAAGAAGAGACATTGAGGAATAGATTCAAGTGCAATAGATTCAAGAAGGTAGAATTCACTTATAATTCTGCCTAAGTATAGAGAATAGATAAAGAAGAAGAAGGAGGTGTGATAGAAGTAGAGATAGAAAAGCAAGAGGAGAAAGGAAGAAGAAGGAAGAGGCACAACAAAAGAGGAAGTTGCACTAGAAGAGGAAGCACCAAATGAAGGAAGGAGTGGGACAAGGGAAGGTGTGACATAATAACAGTATCAGAAGGCATGCGAGTATCATAACGGCTGGAAAATGACAGTAAGGCGTAATTCTTAGAAAGTGGCAAGCCTTAACGATCGTGGGTACGAGTTCGGCTAGAGCCGGTGGAAACCGCACATATGAAGGCATCTATGTAAGTTAGGTTGTTAGTGCCTCCTGTTAGGTGTTTCTAGAGTAGGAAAGACATCTTGTTGGCTGGATATAGGAAGTCAGTTGAGAAAGCGACATAAAAAAAGTTTGTAATGAGTCTGTATTGAGTCTGTATCGAGTATGTAATGAGTATATATTGAATCTGTATTGAGTCTATAATGAGGCTATAAAAGAGAGAACCCAAGCTATATGTGGGTTAGACTCTAGATTTGTACTTTGATTAGACAAGGGTATACTCTCACTAGCTTCGAACTGTTAGCTTTTGGTTGATGGCTCTATATTTTTCCTATGAGGATTATTGAGTGCATCTGCGTTGAAGGATTTCCAGCTCGATGTGTAGAAGAGTAGGAAAGGTTGAGTCGATCCATGTTGTGTGTGAGAGGAGGGAAGAGTCTGTAAAGATAGAGAAGAATATCTTGAATAGAGTCTACAGCTTAGTACGCAGATGAAAGGTGCATATATTTCCTCATGCCAGATGAAGAGCACCTTGTGGTTTTTTCCCAGATGGGTTTCCACGTTATATTATGTGTATATGTGTGAATGATGAATGTGTTTGAAATACTTGTATAAATGTTGCATTGAATGAATGATTATATATTTTCTTACAAATAATAGATGTATATCAGTCGCATTGTATGAGTTGAATACGATTATGTTGCACATCCACTGTTGATATAATAATTTGCATAAGAGAAGTTGGGTCACATCCTAATTTTTGGATCATAGTGAACATAAATAACCCACCCACAGACCTCATTGAGAACCTTGGTAAAAGGCCAAGGTACCAGAAACCCCCCACCCAACTGCGAAAACGTGGTTCTGGTAGTTACCCATTCAAGAGAGATATCTCGGGTGAGACGCCATTTGCGTCGCAGGTGCTGTCGACTGAGTCCTGCTCTATCGGGCTGATATCTTGGGCTTTGTTTCAATGAACAGAAGGGACTAAACCTGGGTCAGGATCCTTGGAGGAGGGAGAAAATCCAACAATATTCAATTCCCATTACAAGGTCTTCAAAACTCACTACAAGGCCTTCAATCTTTAGAAATACCATGCATATCCTACTTGAGAGCATGTATTTCCTAGACAAGATAGCATTCTACTACCTTGGAGAGCTTAGACAGAGAGAAGAAGAAGGAAAGAGATTTGAACCCTTCTATATCCATTTGAATTCCCAAGAGAGGTAACTCAAATTCACTAAGGTTTACTCAAACCACTAGTGGATAAGTCAAATTTCTCCCAAGCCAACTCAAATTGGTAGAGGAATTACTCATTCATGAGATTCCATTCCCATGATAGAAAAATGGTGTATTAAAAGTTGGGAGTTACACTTCAAAGAGTGTTGGCTAAAAATAACTAGTGAGGGTGCACTAGGACATGAGGAATCACAAATGACACCAAACCAATGCCAAGGAAGGCACACTAGTCAAGAGGGCCTTACCAAAAATCCAAGAGGGTGTAATAGTACCTCCATAAACCAAAATAACCAAAAATAGGGTCCAATAAGTAATGTCATGGAGAGCAACAACTCCTAGTCCCAACCCCCTCACATGTGGAATCCATGGGCCCTCATTCTCATTAGTTATCTATGTTGAGCTAGTTATTTATTAAACAATAATAACAATAATAATAATTTCCATGTCCATATTCCTGACACCTTGTGCAACAATAACAAACAAGTAGTAACATATGTTTGACGCTTAAAATCTGAGGTATTACAACCAACTATAAGGAAGGGGTGTGACAATTTGTGGTAGTTGACAGATGCAAGAAGATGTGCAATGCACATGTTCTTCTAGAAAGTATAGGTGCACTTTGGGATACCAAGGAGCATCATCTCATACCAAGATACAAGATTTCAAGGTGCCTTTTGGACTACACTTTGGGAGAAGATGGACACTAAGTTGAAGAGATCTACAACATTACATCCACAAACAATTGGATAGACAAAACTAGTCAACAAAACTTTGGTGCAACACTTGAGCTACAATAAAAAGAATCCAAAGACTTGGGATGAATATTCAACACTCAATTACTAGAGTAAACAACACTTCCATTGGTAGGTCCCCTTTTGAAACATGTTTTGGATATTTTCCACCTTCACCTCTAGATGTTGTATATGGACAACAAGGGGGAGTGAGGGAAGACACCATATGTGAAGCATTAAGAGCTGAAAATTCATTGTTAATGTAGTAGGGATTTCTCCTTGCTACAGGGGTAGGAATGGCTCCCTTCCGTCTATAGGACGAAAGGGTAGGTTCCTGTGTGAAAATGCATGAAAGAAAAACTGAAAGGAAACTGGACAGAGATGAAAGCAAAGAACATAAAGAAATGGTCGCGAGCCCCTCTGCAAACAAGGTTAGGGCTTTGCTCCAAGAACCTGCAAACAACTATTAAACAACAATAAACCTACAAAACATGTTAGAAATCAAACCTACAAGTAAATATGGGTTAGGAAAATGACTAAACTACTAAAGAAAACACATAAACAAACAGTGGTATACCTCTTCTTTGGTGCATTGGGCCACCATGCCCTGGCTAGAGGAAGCACCTCTCTATCTCACTCAGCAATGGAGGAGCTATGGCTCAATGGGGAAGATGAGTGGATGAGAGGGGGATGTGGGTGGCTTGAGAGGCAAAGAGTCTCAAGGCATCCATGGGCAGCGTAATAGGATGCAAGAGAAGAGTTCTTTGAGAGTGACCCCCACCCCTCCTTTTATAGCTTTTTGGGGGATTTTTAGGGTTTTAAGCCCTTGATCAAGGCTTTAGCCCCTTTTTTGGGCTTTCAGCCCCTTCTGCCCTAACTTTAGCTCCTTTTAGGGTTTTAGGCTCCTTTGGGGGGTTTTAGCCCCTTTTTGGAGGCTTTAGCCCCTAGGAGAGTTATTTAGGCTCCTTTTGGGGTTTTTAAAGCCCTTTTACTCATTTTTAAGCCTTTTTGAGGGTGTGGGGGTCTAATGGGGTGTTACGAGGGTCATGCATGGGTGTCCTTGGGTGGTGTAGGCCATGTAGAGCTGAGTGAGGGATTTTTCAGGTTAACAGATTTCCCCCTGATGTGTGAGGGTAGGAGCTCATCGTATGGCTGACGAACATCATAGGATTTGCTACAGAGAGGTGGTGCTTCCGGGGCTGGGGCATGGTGGATTTTGGTTTTTGTATTAATATGGTTCCCATCAATGAGTGAGATACAAATAATGTGTGACATGTATATGGATGAGGCGAGCATCCCCATGCTTATGACAATGTCAAAAGAATAACTTGATCTATGCTCTAAAATACAAGAGCCGATCATATACAACTGATGATACATAGTGGTTGCCTCAATGTGAGGCTAAATACTATACTGATCTAAAGAACCGTTACTTTGGACCCATGCCATTCTCATGGAATGCTATATCTTCATGACTGAAGGCCTGCTGGATCTGGGGCGGTAAATAGCTGTATGGACTCGCTGATTGAGAGTCAGAGTCTTTGTGGTACAAGTATGTTGCATCAATCATAAATCTATATAGAAGCATTGGTGCGGCTTCTGAACATTGTCTCCAACGCAACTAGAAAATCACAAGGAACATAACCTGTTTAGGTCCCTCAAATAGACTCATCAATGTGCTAGAGTCAAGTGACATCCGGGGTCTTCGACCAAATACTGCACGGACCAAACCCTGTACGAATATCAACAGTGCGATGATGCAGTTGGAGTCGAGCACGTGAGAAACAACCATTTCGAGAGGCACTAAGGACTCCTCTCAAGTGGTCCAAGGAACTAATCAATGATGTTAATGAAACCAAGGTACGGGGACCTCTGGGTCTATCCTCTGGAATATGTGTGTTGTCCTTAACAGAGGGAGACCTGCCCCTAGTCAAGGCAATGATGTTTCCTTGACCAGAAGCGCGAGGGAGATAACCGAAAGGTGTGAGACAATCTGCAGACTGACCCACTGAATGGGGGGGGAGGGGGGGGAAAGAGTTGAACAGGGGCAGGGGGAGTGTGGTAAACTTAAAATTCCTTTGTTCAGAGTATGATGGCAGGGCAGACCAGGCAGAAAATGAAACTGACTTATGGGAATGGGATCATAGCTGTAATACTGGGAATGTCACTGCAGATGGGAAATACTTGGGGGAGGTGGATACTTTTGATATTGATGGAATCCAAGGAAGACACATTGTAGAGTACTCTGAACAAAGGCGACCCAAAGTGGGAATGCTGCCAAACTGTTTTTTGTGGGGTGGTGTCTAGAAACACCGTTGTACTACGATCTTGTGGATTTTTGGTGAGCCCGAGAAGGTAAATGCTCGATGGTGCTTTCAATTTTAGAGAGTTTGAAAGCACGAAGAAGACTCTAGTGGGGGATCTTTTTCGTTGGTAGTCTCCTGTGCCCGAAAAAGGATAAAAGTATACATAGGAGAGCTCACCCATCCTGTAAGGGATGATAGACTTCTTTAGTGTTGGTAGTCCAATCAGGCCGGAAAATGTTAAACCTATACTAACTAGATGGTCATTCAGATACTTTTACGAGCATGAACGAAACCAAGTTTTCTCGGCAATCTTTTCTTGATGAGAAGGCTGGAAAAGAGCTTAACGACAACCCATGGTGAGATTTTTTGTAAAGTGCGGCCCCTCTGCCTGAGAAAGCATAAAAGTATGCAGAGGGGAACGGTCTTGGCTTGAATACGCCAAGCTGGTCCTTTTCATTTGATGGTCTACATGGTCCGCAAAAGGAGATAAACGAGACAATGTAGATGCCCTTTCCTATCCTTTAACAAGCAGGAAAGGAAGCAGTTGCTCTCGGCTATCTTTTCAATGTTTTTAGGAGTCAGAAAAGAGCTTAAACGAAACTCCAGTATGGTCAACTGACTGCAGTGGCACAGGCGGTGCCCCATGTCAGGACGATGGACAGTGGTCCAAAGGTCATCCGTGCAGTATGGACGGAGCAGAAGGCTCTGAAACATACCAATACATGCACGGGATAGACCATGGCAGAGGCGCATGAGTTGGTGCGGTAGAGGCACGCAAACCGAGGTGGCTCTCCGACAGAGGTCAGGAGAATGTGTGTGAGTTGCGGTGGACAGACTTGACTACATGTGATGTGAGTGCAAGTCCGGGAGCAATTATATGCCAAATACGTACAAGAAAAATAAATTGTTTTGTGGACAATGGTCCAAAGGTCCGCATAAGGTGTCGTGGATGGAGAAGACAACTATGTGTTAAAATACAAAACAAGAAGAAAAATTGTAACCCTTAATGGGCGGTGGCCCGAAAACCCGCATGAGTAGCGGTAGGAAAGAACGATACAAGTACAGGTCCACAGACACTTGCATCGCCATGCTGTGGCTCGTAAATCGAGGTAGCTTCCGAGAAATGGTCCCAAAATTTATTTATTAAACATGAGACGATGGTCTCATAAAGAGATATAAATTTGAGCCCGGAGGTGTGAGAGGTGTCTCGAACTGATTCCGGGTGACTTCAAAGTAGCAGTTAATGGTGCCGCCCCTGATTTGTTGTAAAAAACATTGAAAAACAAGAAAAGAAAATGAAGCGACTCATTGGTGATGTTAAGCATAAAATCTCGTAAGGTAGAGCCCGTTCCGGGGGTTCTCTAAGAGTTGTCCATCAGAGTCAACGAAGAGGTATGCCCCCTTGCCGAGACGAAGGTCATTGGCAAGGCGGGATGATAGAATCTGGTCTTTTATGGGAAGGACCAATTCCACACTATGGTTTAAATGGAATGAGGTAAAACCGAAGGCAGTCTTACATATATCTTTGTCATCGCGTAAGCGGTGCCAAGATAGATTAGGTGGATCTTCCACAGCCGATGAGATGGAAGGGAAACTGGTGCTAGAGATCAAGTAAATGGTATTGGTTATGGTTTTGGTGGCCTTGCCCCCAGTCTTTGTTGGAGGAAGAAGGGCAGGCCTAGAGACAGGAGGAGTCTTTGATGGACCTGGAGGTAGGTGCAACATCATCTAAATTGGTTTGAAGGGATTCAACACATCTTGGGACCTCAAAGGTAGGGTAGGTGGTTTAAGGTACCACATAGGATCTCCTAGTGTGAAATCCTGTAGATTGCAGGTTGCCAAGAAAGACTTACTCATGATCCTGGATGGTAGGAAAACAAAAATGAAAAGAACAAGGAAAAGGATCATGTTGACTGGGAATGAACCCCACTGTTTCCCTGGTAACTGAGGTTGAGGTTGCAGCTGCGGATGGAGCTACGGTTATGGAAACAATGGAAGAAACAGGTCTGATGGAACATCATTGGAGGTGGAGACAAGAGGGCCAGTTGAACTGGACCTCATGTAAATGGACATGGTGTCTGAAGAAGGAGGTGGGGGGTGAATTTCTTCGATCAATGTGATCTCAGAATCCAGGGAATGTTGACGGAGGTCAGCTAAAGCCATTCGAAATTCAGGCAAGTCTTGGAAATGGTGAGAATAATGTCCATACAGATCACAGAGAATGCAAGCATGGTTTGTTCTCAATGACTTGTTTCTAACTATTGGCACGGTTGGAAGTTCAACCACGGGGAGGTTTTCGGTTGTGTCCATGGCATCCAAATACGTACGGATCATTGGAATCTCAGGGCAGTTATGAGTTGGATGGCCCTGTTGTTCACAGACAGTGCAAGGCGGGATCTGCCAAGGTTCTGCTGTTGCTTTGGAGTTCTTGCCCCTGGCCCTTTTTGGGTGGGGCGGTGCAGGTGCGGGTGCAGTGGTTGGTTTTTGTAGACAGGGTGGAGGATGGGACTCGACCGCAATGGGATGCATAGGTGTTAATACTACCTAGGGTATCGATGGTTGAGCTGGTGGATCAAGATACCACACCGAAATGCCCAATGTAAAGTTGGGCAAGTTGAGGGTGGCCATTACTGGCTTGCTCATGACATTAGGCAGGGGAAAGAGGAAGGGAATTGTATGGACTGGTGAGGAGCCCAGATAACTCCCTGCTGGTTGTATGTGGGGGTGCAGTTGTGGTTGCGGCTACACGTAATGTTGCAGCTGCATATGATGTTGTTGCTGTTGTTGATGTTGCGGTTGCGGACGATGTTATGGTTGCGGTTGGGGATACGGCTGCGGTTGTTGTTTGGGTGCAGCAGTGCTGGATGAGAGCATGCACAAGTCCACAGTCTCATTTTGTGTCGGTGGTGGTGACACTGAGGGGAAATGAGCTATCATGGTGGTATCGACAAACAACCCAGGGCCCACATTTAATAATGGGGAGGCTGGTGTGTTGTCAACCATGGTGTTGATTGCAGGGACGACATTGGCGTGTATGGGCGTCCCTTGTGGCTCAATGGTGGTGATGGTAGGGATAACGTTGGCGGGTGCTGTTAACCCTTGCAGATTGTGATAAGTGAGCTGATCAACCATCACAATCTTCCCTTCGTGGGGGAACATTATGAGACAGAAGACAGTTGATGTGACAGCTCTCATGGCGTACATATAACTTCTTCCAAGGAGAAGGTTATAGTCTCATTGAGCGTTGACAACCTCTATGTCGATCAGCACTATCTTCCTGGCTAATGTGATGGGGACATGGGGGAGGATTCCTTGGGCTTTAGTGGGATGGCCATCATACGCCCACAGAGTTGTGGAGGATGGTTGCAGAATTGGAGATCCAAGTTTCTTCCAGACTAGGGTAGACATAACGCATGTAGATGCCCCCTCATCAACTATGCACCGGTGCACAACCAAATTCCAGATAGACACTAGGATTTGAAAGGCGATGGTGGATGGCATGCGCAATTCTCCATTCTCCGTGTCGAATGTGATAAATTTGGAGTCGGAGGGGTCTATAGCCCCAAGAGCGACTAGTAAGGCTTTTCGTTGCGTTGGGCATGTTTTGAGTACCTCAAGAGCGGACATGGTCGTTGGTGTTTGGTCCAAATCATCCACAATGCTATAGCTGACTGCAGCTCTAGCCGTGGCGTTATTGGCAACTCGGCATATGGGGGGGCAGGGGAATGGGGGTAACTGAAGAGGTAGGTTGAATGTTTTAGACGTTGATGCTGCTTATGTGTTAGCGGGTTCGGTATTGGTGCCATACTGATTTCGTCTGGTCTGTAGGTTGACCTCTTTAGTCATCATAGCTAGCAGGTGGTGAACACCTGTTTCGGCTATGGGAGGTGCCCTCGGAGTGTTAGGATTGGGTTGGGGAAGGGGTGCGGTTACCACCAACCCTTAGACTGGTAGTGGGTTCTGGAGCATCATAGGAGGAGGTCCTTGTGGTGTCGGGTTGGGTTGGGCTTGGTTCATAGTGTTGACGGCCTGTTGAGCCTCGTTCCGAATGGCCTGCTTAGCGCGGCCCATGAGGGGACACTCAAATGTGTAGTGCCCATAGACCTCATAGAGTGTGCACGATTGGTTTATGCACAACGGGGCGTTGTGTCTTGGTGCATTTGGTCATGGGGGGTTTTGGGCTGGTCAGTTTGCTGCGGCATTGTTGGGAGGGTTTGGTTGTTGACCACCTCCATACACTTGGTTATTGGCTTGGTTTCAGGGCCGATTATTTCTAGCTTGCCCTTGTTGATTGTTGGGGGCAGGTTGGTTGGGACGGTTTTGTTGTGCAAACACTTGTCCCAACGGAACGGGTGGAGTAGGGGCGGGGGCTTGAATTACTTGTATAGGTGGTGCATAATAAATTTGGGTAGGTGGCGGTGCCACAAATGTGGGAATTTTCCTTGCGTACTGTTGTGTTGGCCATGCCAAGGCCTGAGCCTGCTGTGGTGGTGCAGGTTGTGCGTAGGAAGTTGTTGCTCCAGACTGGGACATCATTCTGGCATAGTCCGGAGTTTGGTTTGGTAGGAAACACTAGCAGTGTTACTTGGTTGTGATGGAATTGCAGGTGGTGTCAAACGGTGTTGTAGCTGTTGGGAGACCGAGCCTATGATGCCGTCTGCAGCATGAGATGCCCCCGGTGCATCACGGCAGGAGGTACCCGGACGAGGAGCATCTGGAATGACGGTGTAAAGGTATCCAAACTGCGCATAGATCAAGTCAAACTGTTGGGCTTTCAATATGGCCTCCTCTTCGGATTGGGGACGTTCAGATGCGACGTCCCTTGCTATGGGTGGGAGAAAGGTTTTGAGAAACCAATCCAAGAAGATCTTGTCGTCAAGTTGGATCTTGCACAAACTACAACGTCGCCGCCACTCATGGATGTGGTCGGTTATATGTGTCGCAGTGCTCTGGCGGCATGATAACAACTTTTCCACCCCTTCGTCATATCTAACGGGGAGTTGGAAATACTGCAGGAACATGAAAGCTAAGGAGTTGAAATCTGGGTACTTGGCTTACAGTAGCTCAATGTACCATTTGGCTGCCGCACCTGTGAGGGTGCGTTGGAACAATCTTAGCCTGATCAAGTCGTCTACGATGCTATTTGAGGAACACCATAAATGGAATGTCATGATGTGATTTTGGGGACACTCCCTTGACTTCCTTTTAAACTTGGGAATGTCTGATGGCACTTGGTTGGCATGGGAGGCCAAAAGGTTTGATGGTGGATGGGGTCATTTGTCAATCGAGCCAAATCAAGCAAGTTAAGACGAGTAATGAAAGGCAGATTTGACCCCAGGTTGATGTGAGATGGGGTTTGCAAGTGCATAATGTACTTGCATAGCTGGGGGTGCTGGTGGTGCCATTGTAGATGGGCCAATTCCCCCAAGTGTGGATGGAATGGCCACTGCCCCCATGTGTGATAGGAGGGGTGGTGTATGTGGAAGGGGCACTGCCCCCCTGTGTGACAGGAGGGGCAGTGTATGTGGAAGGTCCACTACCTGCAAGTGCTGCAGGTGGGACAGCTTGAGTGGTTACTATGGGTGGTGGCAGCTGACTAATGACAGTTTGCATGACCGTGTTAGGGCCACCTGCAGGGTTGTTGGTGATAATTTGTGGTGTGGACATGGGCCCACTAGCGATTGCTATGTCGAAAAATGGATCCGGGTTTGCACCAGCCATGGGGATTGATGGTGATGTGTGCAAGTCTAGTTTAGATTGGTATGGGTCTGAATCTGAATTAGAGGCTGTGTGGCCTTCTGATGGTGTGAGAGGTCGTCAAGAATGGTCTTGACGGTGGCGGTTCAATGACCTGAATTGTGGTGGTTCACCTCTTAGGCATGAGGAAGAGCGTGAGGGATCAATTGTGTTAGATTTGTGTATCAAATTGATGGGAATGATATTTAGGACCTCGGTTTCAATGGCTTCCTATTGGCTATAGGTGGTCACTCGGTCACCAAGACTGCTAGAAGACAACGCTTGGCTTTTTCCTCACGGGCGTTCTACTCAATCGGTGGGGGTCGTTGCCCGTTTCGCTTGGCAATTCCTCTCAGCAGCCAACTACTTTGGGGTTTCTGTGGTACTCCTCACAATGAGTTTCTGGGCAAAGCCCAAGTACTTCCCATGGTTAAGGTAGTCAGGGACTTATGGCCTCAAAGACTGCAGATTTTTGAACTTAGTGTAAATTAATCAATTTTAGTGGCTCTCTCAGCGTCATGAACTGAGTTGGGTTGATTACGTGGTATGGTTTATATGTCTTACTGTTTTTCTGTTATCAGATGGCTGCAAATGGTTTATGAATTCATCATATTGTGATAGAGTTCGTATCATTGTAAATAAAAGCAGTAAATAATCAGAAATGTTGTAGACAGATATCATTTTTTACACTGATTTGTGATAGCCTAACTAGGTGACTACCTTACACCTATATTCTTCTTCAACCAAGAGAAGGTGCCGGGCTCTCAACACAATGGGACTAAGCCCATCCGTAGATCCACAGGTCACCTCTCGGATGCAAGGTTGGTCAACAGGGAGGACGCTTAGCACTGTGAGAATCCCTCCTTCTCTACCCCCTCTACCTTCCAAGTCATCTATTTTTAACAGTTTTGAACAATATTCAGTGAAGGGCCTATTACTATACGAGTTGTCCCCTTCGTCTTATCCCAGAATACCCCAGAGGGTGATGACTAGGTAGAGGAGGAAGGGTAAGTAAGACTGTTCATTTTATGCCAATTTTAGTTAAGCTACATTCATTAAGCCATTAATTTTTTTTTGAATTTACACTTTGCTTGTACATGAAATTGCAGTAAATTAAAACAGAAATAGAAATGGAACTACTATGCTGGACAGAGGCGGCTGAGCCGCACTAACAGTCCCTAATAACTTAAAAATTAACTTTTGAGTGACAGACCGCACGTTTCGGGGCAAATGTGGCGAGGGGGTCGCCAAATTTTTCCTGAAACAGGCAAGGGGGTCGCACAGATTTCACAGATAGAAGTGGTCTACCTTTCTAAAGGAAGTCGCACCTTTCAGGGGAAAAAGGGCGACCTGGTCCCCTGTTTAGTCCTGATAAGTGCGACTTGCTCCGGATTTGGGGTTTTTTTTATCCTGAGTTAGATCCGGCCCACAGTAACCTGTACTGTGGCCAAACAGACTCGGATTTGCCTTGCAGAGGCTTCAGCAGTAACAGAAACTGAAATTAAACAAGATTTAAACTAGATCTAACAAAAAAAATTAAAACTAGGGCATAAACTGAAATGAACTTGAAATTTTAAAAAACTAAACCAGGGATCTTGTGGGATCGACTTGGTATGGTCACCAATTCTGTAACAGGGATTTCTCCTTGCTACAGGGGTAGGAATGGCTCCCTTTCGTCTATAGGATGGAAGGGTAGGTTCCTGTGTGAAAATGCATGAAAGAAAAACTGAAAGGAATCTGGAAAGAGATGAAAGCAAAGAACAGAAAGAAATGGCCGTGAGCCCCTTTGCAAACAAGGTTAGGGCTTTGCTCCAAGAACCTGCAAACAACTATTAAACAACAATAAACCTGCAAAACATGTTAGAAATCAAAAGTAAATACGGGTTAGGAAAATGACTAAACTACTAAAGAAAACACATAAACAAACAGTGGTATACCTCTTCTTTGGTGCAATGGGCCACCATGCCCTGGCTGGAGGAAGCACCTCTCTATCTCACTCAGTGATGGAGGAGCTATGGCTCAATGGGGAAGATGAGTGGATGAGAGGGGGATGTGGGTGGCTTGAGAGGCAAAGAGTCTCAAGGCATCCACGGACAGCGTAACAATATGCAAGAGAAGAGTTCTTTGAGAGTGACCCCCACCCCTCCTTTTATAGCTTTTTTGGGGATTTTTAGGGTTTTAAGCCCTTGGTTATGGCTTTAGCCCCTTTTTTGGGCTTTTAGCCCCTTCCGCCCTAACTTTAGCTCCTTTTAGGGTTTTAGGCTCCTTTGGGGGGTTTTAGCCCCTTTTGGAGGCTTTAGCTCCTATAAGAGTTATTTAGGCTCCTTTTTGGGGTTTTAAGCCCTTTTACTCATTTTTAAGCCTTTTTGAGGGTGTGGGGGTTTAATGGGGTGTTACGAGGGTCGTGCATGGGTGTCCTTGGGTGGTGTAGGCCATGTAGAGCTGAGTGAGGGATTTTTCGGGTTAACAGTTAATATCAAGCAAATCCATTTACAAGTATAGGAGACATTGAAGAAGTCACAGGAAAAGTACAAGGATAGACATGTCCAACATAGGGTTGAGAAATCATTCAAATTGGGGGATAGAGTTTGGTTACACTAGAACAAGGAAAGCCTACAATTTTCTGGTAATAAGATTAAGGAGTTACGATATTGCCCTTTTGAGGTAATGGAGAAGGTGGAAGATAATGCTTATAGACTCAATTTACCCCCATAAATGTGCATTTACTCAGTAGTGAACACTGTAAATTTGAAACTCTATGAGACTTCGATGTTATATCAAGAGGAGGAGCAAGTCCTACCCACCATAAAGGACCTAACACTTGATGCTCAATAAAAGTTGGAAAAAGACACAATTTTTTTGAAGACGTCCAGAACTACTAGACAGGCTTAGCATGACTTTTAATGGATTGGGTTGAGAGGAGAACTTCAAAGCAAGGATAAATGGTACTCCAGGGAGAAGGTAGAGGAAAATTTTCCTCACCTCATTTAGTAAAATATTTTGGGGACCAAAAGCCTCCAAAAATGAAGAGGTATGATCTTATTTTGATCAATATATAAATTGTCATTTATTTTGGTGCTTTTGGGTGAAACAATTGGATATATTAGCTTGTAGGGCCCATTTTAGGGGCAAGTGTTTCTTTGCAAATTTGGGGTCCATAACCTTTCGGGGGCTTTTTGAGGGATTAAATGATGTTTTTTGGGGTCCACACTTCACATACTACTTTTGTGACCCTCCTTGACATTGTGCTACACTTCAATACCTTTTCAACAATGCAAAGAGCGCATCAATCATAGTTCATATGAGGAAGTTGTGTCTTCCACATGTTGACCTATCCAATTTACCACCATGGTACTTAGTGGATCCCATGCCATATTTCACTACCCACGCATGTGGGATTTCAAGAACATTCTAGAGGGTCCAAAACCATAACCCTAATCCAAAGTTGAGGCATGTACAAACCCTAAAACCAAACCTAGACAAATATTGGAATGTGCTAAATACCAAGCCATTGGGAGGAGAAGGGGTTCCATTTTGATGATGTTATTGTATTTTTTTGTAGCCGAGCAACAATAATGGAGTGGATATTTGAGTAGAACAAAGAAAGTAGAAGATCATGTAGTATTCATGCAAGCCACAGTGTCACAGTTAACTCCACAGTGAGTACCACTTTCTTTGTATTTGCATTGCATATTGGTGAAGAAAATAGAAAGGCATAGTCCTTAATTCTGTATGGGTTTTTCACCATAGCAGGTTTTCCCAAGGTATATCATGTGTTATTTTTCTCTAGGTATTTTCCTTTCAACTCTAATATGTTTGTCATTCTGTGGAGTTCATCTAACATGATGAATTAAGTTGTAAGATCCGTTGTGACAAAATATTCCAATGAAATATCCATGGTAATTTACAAATCAATGAGAGAGATTCAACTCACTGTATTCTTTGACACACCCATGGTATATATATAATGCATTCTTGGTCCTAGCTAGTATATAACATGAATATCTCAAAATAGATTCATTCATGTTGTCTCTTCCTTACAATCACTCACCATCTAGGCTGAAGCATCCTCTTCTCTGTTAAATAGTCCCTTTGATGATCCATCATTTTCTAAGGAATTCTCACACAAAAAGAGAACATACTTATAGAGTCTTACTGCTAGGGTGTCCCCTTGTCAACCTATAATATATCATAGCTCATGGTGATCAAGGCAAATCACATGGCTCTAGTGTCATTACAATATCATTCTCCCCTTTTCTTGCAAGATTTCAATACCAATCATCTATCCTCACTAAACAAATCCATTACCTCACATGTATTATACAAATACAACTACCATGAGATACCATCGTAATAATTTCAATTAAAAAATTTCAAATCTATTTCATACAAAAACTAGTTTCACATGTATGAGATCCTTCTCATAGTATTTGGCCTTTTCATGTTGTAGCATCTAGTCATCATTATGGACTTGCAATAATTTCCATATCCAAGACAATTATACCTTCAATGTGATATTTTTAGTCAACCAAACAAATTGTGAGTATCCATGCACACAATCCTTTCTTTGCAACATTTACAACAACCCATTAAGAGATCTCAGAATTATAACACATAATAATTCAATCACTATCAATTGACATTATCTCAAATGCAATGAAATACATTCACTATGTATGCATCACTAGAAACAATAAGCATTACAGAATGCAACCATATTATCTTTGCAATAAAGAAAATATGCCAAGACTTATCATGATTACACAATTACACTATTCACTAGATTAGAATCAATTATTAATTAGTTTTATCTTGTTTTATGGGGTGAATAACTCTCCCTTCCACTTATATTATGACTTGAGAAGTGATTAAAATTATGTTTTTATGCTTATTAATTCATACTACTTTCATTGCTTAAAATTCCCTCGAGAGTACTGGAAAGTATTTTCTTTCACTTCTCCATGGTCCATCAAGAACCTTTCCATGCAATTAAATTATAAGAATACATCTTCCATACAAGCATGCATCCATTCAATGCATCAATCATGTGTACCAACATTCATAAATGTAGGGTTGTCATTTGTATGATTCCATAGTTTACCTATGCACATCCACTTAATGCATCCTCACATTGAGTTGAAAACCCATATTTCAAGCGCATGTGTTTTACTGAGACAAGTTGGAAAACTCAACCAACACATCATCAAATCATCTCTCCATTACTTGCTGGACCATATGGACATCTTTATTTTCAACCTAAATGCAACACTCATAATATATTCCTGTATTTCTATGTAGTGTTGGCAAAAATATTATAGCCTGGGGCATCGATTACAAGCAGGAAGACCATTCGATACTTGTGTAGTGCTATAAAATTTCCCAAGTACAACACATATGGTTGTGCCTTGTGGTATTTATCTTCACATGGTATACAGATTCATATCACGAGTGCAAATACTCATTCACTATGGTTATTACTCTTAACCAACTCAATCATGACATATTAGCTCATGAATGCACTAAGAATCTTATGACAACCTATACATACCCAAAGCTATTTCTACCATTGTCGTACCCCAAATGGGTATAATCAAATACACACATACAAACATCATCATAAACATATCAATGAAGATATCAAGTATGACTGAAGAAATTCAAACCCAATTCCTTTTAGGTCGCATCCTATATTGGCATGACCAATTTCATACTTGTACAATTTTTGTCAAAATTCATGATGTTACCAAATCAATTGATGTCTCATGGGAACTAACATGATCCCTTCATCAACCTCTTGGAAAGAATCCTCTTGTCCTTGCCCTTTTCATGAGGTTGTTTATCATAGGAAACTACATCCTCAACCATTCATAGTAATAAAATAAGTAAGCAACCACATCAATTATCATACCATACTAATTGCATATAACAACAAACCACTAAGTTAATACACGACATCATACATTCCCAAGTATATCCATATGCACTATACCATATAATATCCCTCTATATGCCCATTAGTGCAAATGTATTCCAACTAGTTTACTCTCTTGTATCCCCATGCCTTAACTATCCACACATTGCAGCATTCTCAATCTAAAGAAAATTATAAAACAACAAGAGAAGAGTAAAGGAATTATCTCTTCTAATCCTTCTACATACCCTATAATTTCACTATATAACTAATACACTCCATCGCATTTTTTTCAATCACACAATACATCCTTAGTTGTAATATTCTCACCAAGGTCAAAACACTTAGTCCATTCACATAAGCTATATGTTCTTCTTCAAATGAATACAACTCTATCAAAAACAAAATAGAGTTTTCAAGTGAGAAAATTTCCCTCATTTCTATATCTATTTTGTTGGTCACATGCATAAGTTACTACCACAACCAATTATTGACATCTTGTAGCTTCCTTCGATGCCTTGAGCTACCTCTACATTCTATTATATTTTAGATTTGCTCCTCCCATTTCCTTTAGCATTTCTATCCAAGCCTAGCTTAGCAGTTCCTCTCTTAGAGATACCTTTAATCCTTTTCCAACAATATAATTCTTTTGCATTCCATTGGATAATTTTCAACCAATATCCATTCTAATTCTTAGCAGTTCGTCTTACCTACCAACTAGACCAGATTCAAGATTGATCTAATGAGGGATTTCATGACCCCTTTTTTAAGTGTGCATGGAAACATAATCCATAACCTTTACTACATGGTTACCTTCCCTGATGCAATTAGCATACTCAAAGTAGGAAATATATCTCACAAATTCAATTAAAATGAACTTTCAATCATATCAATCATATCCAAATCATATTTTTTTTTAAATATTCATCTTCAAGGAGGCTCAATGAATGAGAATAGATTGAGTTCAAATTGAACTCTCTCTCGTAATAAACAATTCAAATATGATCAAACATTATCGAAATACTTAGCTTTCAATTGTCTAACAACAATCTCACTCTTCTCATGGGTTTTCTTCCATTGCCTATATCATATTTGTTTTTCCATATAGTCGTCCCACTCAACAAAGTCACAAATCTTGTTAGTTTCATAGCAATACTTGTTATTACAAAATCTACAAATTTTACAGAAGAAAAAAAGTTGCATAATCATATCAAGTACAAAAAGAAAACTTGCTCATTCACATGTTCATTCAAATCTTTCCAAACTCGGGTCTTTACCAACCTACCCAATACAAGGTCTAATAAGATAATGCCAAGCAATTGTGGTACTCTTCCATTTTTAATGAGTGTTATTAACCAAGGTTATTTTTATACAAGAGTTAAATATTATCAAGGCAAGTCAATTCACATATTGATCTTCTATCTCACATTAAGGATCAATCAAGATTGTCACCTTAGATTATTATTTCAATGTTTTAGGAACAATCCATACAACTTCAACTTAAACTCATGTTCAACCTATTGTATGAAAACTTAGAATTATTCACATGACAAGTTTCACAGGAATAATTGAAGTATGTTTCTCTCTTTCACATGTTAGTCAACAATAAGAGAAAACATGTCTTATATCATGTCGTACAAGACAATGTTTTGTGCTTGTTAAATGAGCATTTCACACTTGCTCAATATGAAGAGTGGCATACATCCCACTTAAAACTAGCATTCAAGGTACAATATAACATAACCTTCAATATGAAGACACTTGGGCAACAATGACATTACCTAAAACATGGCAAATACAACTTTGTGTTTCATATTTATAGCCAGTTGTGCATTCATATAGACATGAATTTGAATTAGTATTCATATATAATCATTGCATAAATATGAGCATAAATGAACTACTCATTCAAATGCATAAGGTATGTACTCATTCAAACGCATATATGAGCCTTAAGGGCATTATTTATAAGTCTTGTTAGCAATACATGTATACCATGCAAGACAACTATTTTGACATCAATTAAACGCTTTCATCACAACCATGAGACAATTCATTTCAATAATCATCTACAACACCATAGGTGAAATTTATCCTAATTTTTAAGGGTGGCCATCCCAAGGACAAGACCAATTCCTTTAAACCCATGCATTATACAATACACACAATGAACAAGGATAAATATCATCAACAATTAAATCTCTCATCCTTCTAGGTCAATAACCATCAATCAACAAACTATCAAGCCCAACAATCAATTATGCACAACATATAAAAATGTTAGAGCTTCTAAAGGGTGGACATAGTTAAGTATTGATGATAATATAAATTCAATATTAAATGTCAACACTTGCATCAACATATAGAAATGTTCATAATGATAATAAATCATTCTCCAATTCATCAAACAAGTGACTCAACACAACAATCCCATATAATTATAAGTATGGAGAAAATAACTAGTCTTTCTGTATCAAAGATGACATGTATATAACTTTACCATAGTACCAAAATTATTGTCATTCATTCTCATTGAGCCCATACAACTCCTGGTGATGTAACCAATAACTATGATACCAATTTGTAGTGTACCCTTGTACCAATAACAAATGAAGGGGTCTATTGGTCTAACATTTCATTAATGGCAATGATATGCACATTAAAATTACACAATGCAAGACCATTTCCAACAAGGGAAACCCTTTCTCTTTTCTTACTATGACAATGTTTGGATTTATAGCAGTCGACATGAGTCAAAATTTTAGCCTTTTCATGCTAAGTCTAAATAAAACTTTCATTATACATCACAATATAGATTCAAGCTTCTCATTAAATTATACTATCCAGTGAATTACAATGTGCCTCATAACACAATTCCATAATTATGTCAACTATGTTTAATTGACATCATTGCTTCAACTGTACTTAAGAAATACAACCACAATCTAGCTTTCATTATTTCATCTTGACAAACACATACCATATTCCAAAATTACGCTTTCCTTTTTCCTCAAGAGGATGGTTTAGGGTTTAAGTTTAACTATACCCAATCTCATACATGACACTTCATGCCTTGCTTTAAGGGTGAACCATTGCTCATGGAGGTTACATAATCTCTAGCAAGTGATTCACATACATGTCTCTAACCTCATTATTTTCTCTCAAGGAGGAATATATAAGCAAAAATATGATATTAAACTTATTCAAAAAGTTATAAGGCATCGATAACAGGATTTATGAATTCTATTTGTCAATCATGATTACTAAACTCTTAAATCATAATTCAACTCTTCAAAATCCCACAATTCATCAACGAGAAGTCAAATAAGCCACTATAGGCGACCTGTAACAACAACTATATGCAATCCATAACAACTTCTCTAGGTCTGAAAAACATCACAAATCTCTTAAAGTATGATATAAGCATTTGACATTTTTGGTGAGTGGGTTCATCACAATGTAGAGATTTCCTTTACCAAAAAACAAAATGACCCAGATTACATATTTTGAGTTATATACAAAAGAATAGCTGCATGCAATCCATAACAACCTAATGTATTTGTAGCAAATTCTACATTTTTAAAATTAGCCTATAACTTGTAAAGTACGATCTAGATATTGGAGATGTTTGGTGTGTATATCCATCCCAATACATGAATTCTCTTTAACAAAACTTGTTTTCACCCAGATAACGAATTTACAAATTCAACCAAATCTTCATCATACTAATTTCATTATACCCAACAATTTACAATTTTAATTTCATGAACAAAAAGTAGATATATTACACTTCTATTTTCAAAGATGAAGCTCCAATCCATGATGTGCATCTAAATTTAAATCCTCAGATGATTTCCAATCAGTTCCTGTGTAACCATGCTGCCTATTAACCATGAACTGGTCCAATGTATTCCTTCCTTGCTCATGTAATGTGGATACCAGTTCTGTAGACATAACATAATTCTACGGCCCCCCACAATGGGATCCATCCCCACCCAAATAGATTCACCATTCCTAGGATTCCATGCCAACCATTGCCCCAGAAGCTTGCATGCATTGATGAGACCTCCCCATATATTTGAAACTCCCTTTGAGGGCTTATTAGGTGTTTTGAGCCATTGCTCCAGTCCAAAATATTTGAAGTATTTAGCCATAATAACCTCGTGCCATAAATACTCCATGGAAAGTTCCCTCCATAAGCTCTTTGCAGTAAGTGGCAAAGCAAATTTATGAATATTCTTAGTGCCCCATCCACCAAAAATCTTTGGTTTTGTAATTGTGTCCCATCTTACTAGATGGTACTTTGACATCCTGTGGGTGCCTGACCAAAGGAAATCAAATATTCAGTGGTTTATTGCATTCAAGATGGATTTCATAACCTTGCATAAAGATATCCAATAAACCAACATATTAGTCAACACAAAGTTTATCAATGTCAATCCCCCCCCATCGAAATCCATTTCAGGCTCCAATGACTAATACGTGGTTCAAACCTTTTAATCAACCAATATCAATTCTTTGCTGAGTAGTTATTAGGCTTTAGTGCATACCCCATATATTTAGTACCCTCCCCGATGGGATTAAAAGCAAAATGGAATTGATTATGGAGTATGCCAATATCCTATTCATCCATACCATAGTGTAGAAAGATAGATTTTTTGTCACTTATAAGCATACCATATGCTCTGCATAATTTATCCAAGATAAACTTATATCTGCACCATTCATTAATGGTACCCAATCCAAATATCATCACATCATCCACGAAAAGTAGGCGAGCGATTCTAATGATCGAAGATATGCTAAGCCCATGAATCCCACCCTCCTCTCGTTCATGCACAATCAATCTACTAAGCCCTTCAATACTCAATAGAAAAAGCAAGGGTGATAATGGGCAACCCTGTCTGATTCCTCTAGTGCCTCTAAAGAAATTAGTAGGAGAACCATTTATAATGATTACACATGAGACTGATTGTACACATGCCATTATCCAATTAGTAGTAGACATATTCAGACCAACCTGTAATAGAATGAGTCTAAGGAGGCCCTAGTCCACCTGTTCATTTGCTTTCACCAAATCCAACTTTAATATCAAAGCTTATTTCTTTTTGATTTTATAGTATGAAAGACCTCCTTTGAGATCAATGATCAATGCAATCATGACAATTTTTATAGTATGAAAGGCCTCCTTTGAAATCAATGTAATCATGGCAATTTTTATAGTATGAAAGGCCTCCTTTGAAATCAATGCAATCATGGCAATTTATCACATAGTTAAGCATTAAGAAAGGGTGAAGTTTTACAAATTCATTTGTGTCAAGGTACTTTGGATATTGTCTAAGTCCTTTTGTCCTAATGAAGCTTATGGGAATTTGTTCCCATCTTTGCAATTTCAATTTCTTTCTTTAGTTGGCCATGATGGAAATACAACTTTGATATTCTAAAGTGATGTTAACGATTTCTTTGTCCTACTTCGATGCATTTTTAGTCTCCAACATTTCCCACTTGCAAAGCGGGAATTAGTTGTGGGTGAATTACCTTATGCTGGCCGTCGTCGCCTACTAATGACGACTCCCCAATTCCTTTAGCGGCGACAACCAGATCTCTAGATCACCATTTTGACCCGCTGATATTCCAATCTCTTCAAAGATTTCGTTGCCTTGACCCCCTGTCGAGACAAAAAGCGTGGGGAAACCTCGTCTAGGCTTTCGTGTGACATCCATTTCCGTATACACGGGAGGGCGACTGAATATTAATTAGATCGAAAGATCGAGGTTTAAACTACAAAACATCCACAATTCTGCGAAAAAAACACAAAGATTGTAATTCAGAACGGCCGACTACTATCAATGCTAAATCCAGGAATTGCAGCTATCTTGTTACTGTTCGTTCTTCAATGGCCTCCAGGCAAATTGTCTCCTCCTCTCTCTATTGAAGAATATATTAATTACTGGTATTTGAATTGAAATCTAATAGAGATCTTATTTTAGCTGGATTGTGTTGTGGTGGGTTTTGAATCTTTTGTCCAGATTATTGGTGCCACCCTTTGAATTTTGTATGACGATTATAAATTTTTTGGGCTGTGTGTAACTTAATGGAATAGGTATCAGTAGCACATATGCAATAAACAGGGTTGTGTGTCCCAGGTTCCATTGTGGGCTCTGGGTATAACCCGCAATAGATTCTTTTTAGGCCTCAAGCTTTTTATTCATGTAGGAATGCGTTCAGCAGAGAAGGGTTGCAGATTTGAGTATCACTAAGGCGATCTTTTAGTAAATTATGGGATATCATTGGGCTATTTCTTTGAATTATGGGCTGGGAAATAATTTATATAAAATATAAATAATTTTTAAATTTTTATTTATTGATTTCTATACATCTTCAAAATGCTTCAAGAAACATGCACAAAGGGGCTGCACTGCATAGCACAGATTTCCTTCAAATTAGGCGCTGAAGGCTAGTATTCAGTTAAATTTATGTAGGCCTCATCTTTTAGAAACTCATACCATTTGGGTGAGGCAGAGTCGCAGACCACAACAAGACTGGAAACCTGGTGCACAGCTTAAGTCCTCATAGACTTCACTAGGGAAATAATGCCTGGCATAGTTACCGGATTTGGCGAGACCTGGCACAGGTTTGACCAGTCGAATCGGTTCGGACTGACCCTCCAAATCTTTCCTAAAAAACACAAGGAAAACAAATAATTTTCATTATTTCTTTGGCATCTCTGTCATGCATTGTTTACATTATTAGTTTCTCTCTTGATGGCAACTTCTCCCAAACAGACACTGTCGTCACTAATGCTGTAGCAGATTTTTCCCTGTAGATCCCTCTTGTTTCAGCTCGAACTGTTATTATGTTATTGAGACTTGTGTATATATCACTTTTTTCGAATTACTACTTTTGTAAATGTTTATGTATTCTCTGTGAGAGTTTGAATTTCTTGATAATAGGTATAAATTTTAATGTACATGTTCTCTATTTCTGAATCTTTTTCAAAACCAAACTTTTTTCCAAATCCCAAGATCAGCTAATAACTTACCTAGTGACCTTCTTCTGAAACTCTTTATTTGCACCGCCCAACTCCATCTGATAGCGAATGACAGATCAGAAAACAAAAGAGTTTTATGTGGAATTGAAAGAGTAACGTTGGATCTATTATGATTGGTGCCTATCAATTGGGTAACGGAGTCAATAGTTCATAAGCAGGAGCCTGACTTCAGATGGATGGAAACGTCTAATGGGGCATCCCGCTTTAGATGAATCCCAGTAGACAAAATATCTCAGATTTTCCTGCAAATGCTGGAAAATTGAAACCAGACAGGTGAAAATGCCTCTTACACAGCCGTACACTTTCTATGCAGGTAAGTGAATAAACAGACAAGATTCTCAATTATCGGAGCTGCTGGCAAAAGAACAAAGTCTGACAAAAGACAGAATCTCATTTAAATCTACTTACAACCAGCAGCAGGGGATTGACAAGTGAATCACCGCTGCTGCCTGTGATAAATCACACATCCTTGGGAGAGAAATAAACCACAATGAATGAGATCTTCAAATAACACACACATATATGATGACTGCAGTATTATCAGATTTGAGACACAGAACATAGAAAGAAATATGAAGGAACTTTTAAATGCCAAAGCAGTCCCCATTGTAATTACAGAGCCAATACACGTGGAGATAAAGCCCAGGGATCTTACCCTTCATCAGTCGAGAAACTGTTTCTTCCATTAAATGAGCACCCAACCACTTTTTTGAATGCATCCATCCCTGTTTAGGGTTCTAATAATAACATGCTAAGTCTAACCAATAATAACAAATGACAAACATTCTTGTCAAGTCCCACTAGCACGGTTGGTATTCGAGGGGTTTGTTTGTTAGGCGACCCAGGCTTCAAAACTCGACGGCGGTGGGAGGAGACACCAAAAAAATCCATCCATGTTAAGGGTTGGTGTGGCCCTGGCTGGGTGCGATCCCCAGGTGATTTTGATGGCTTAAGTGCCCCTAGGTCACGGTTTCTTAGACCAAAGGCTAGTCCTGCAAGTTAGGGACAATCAGCAAAAGGAAAAAAGACAAACATTCTAAGAAAATGTAAAGAGTTTACCAAACAATTACCCAAGATCATCAATTGGAGATAGCATCCATGATTAGAGCACCAAGCATTAAATCCTCAAATGAAATTCTTCAATAAACACCCATAATCTTCAATCTAAGAGAACTAAGCAAATTGTAAAAGAGTTTATACTCCATAAGTTCTAGCAAGTTTACAATGAGAGGAGGGTCTCTTATATCCTCATGACATGGTTAAAATACCAAAACCTTGACTCCAAAATGCTAATTGTTTGGCCATGCAAGTGGGGCGCACCACTCAATCAATGAGAGATAATACATGAAGATACAATTATACTCCAAGAAGTGAGGTGCTATAGAAAATGTGGTCAAAATGAGTAAAAGCAAGGCCAAAACCCTAGGTTTTGACCAATCAACCACTAAGGAAGATAGCGCCCTCATCAATAATAAATGAAACAATCTACTAACCATCTCAATAAGGGTGCCCTCCTGAAAACCAAGTCAAAAGTGATGAATACTCCAATGAAAGGTGGCACACGTGGCAAGAATAGGTCCTTTAAGGTGCAACATACTACATAGACAAGTCAAACCATGAATAAAACCACCTCAAATGATGGAACACTCCAATAAATGAGGATGTCAAGTGTGTCAAGGGTCGAAGAGAATTAAAAGACCCTAGAACGCTCCTCTGGATTCTAGAGGATGCAACAAACTCCTTAAAGGTTGTGCCATGTGTGGAATGTCCCATCAAGAGTTAAGAAGCCTGGTCTAAGTGTGCAATGAAATCCTCAACAAGTGGTCAAAGCTCATGCCAACTCATCCAACCGATCAATATAGCATGAAAAAGGGTTGTCCCTCTCGCACATGCCAACAATGTTGATGTTTGTAGCTTGGACAGGTATTTCCATGGGTTTGTGTCTTGCCCATGGGAATCGTCACTATTACCTTTGAGGAACTTGGGGAATTCACTTTATTAAAGTGAATGCCCTTTTATAATTAATTGGGGTTAATTTGGTGAAATGCCTAAGTTTTGGGTGTTAGTGATTTAAGTTAATTAAATGAATCACAATTGTTGCTCTCAAGTGAGTGAGATCTAATCTCAGCCATCAGAGTTAGGGTTTTGGTTCATCCCAAAAGTATAAAAGGCAGCCAAGGGGAGAGGAGAAAACACACAATCTTACAAGAGAGAAACTCAAGCAGTGAGTGGGAGAGAAGGCCTTTCTGATTTCTAGTCTCTTGGCCAAGAGAGAGAAAGTGTAGCATTTAGGGTGAAGTAGGTAGCTGAACCAACTCGAGAGGAGGAGCAAAATTTTCTTGGTGCAGGGAGTCGTACAGATCGTACGGACAGGTTGTATAACCATACATATTTGTATAGATGTACGAAGCCGCACAATTGTATGGACAACAAGGTACGGATTCCTATACTTGTACAAATAATATCGTAAGGATTCGTACAGTCGTATGGGTCATATAAGCTGTACAGTGAGGCTGTATAGGGCAATTTGCAGATCAGAATTGTATGGGTTTTGCTGAAGTGTTTCTAGGGCAGTTTTGTAGATTTGAAGGTTGTCTTCAGTGGGGAAGTACTTGCCAGGTTTGTTGTTTTATTTTTTTCTTAAGGCCATTTTCCCAGTAAGGGAGCCCTTTTAAGCTTGGAATATTTTAAGGAAAAGATGATTTTGAAGGCAGAAGAGATGTGCATGTATTTTGTGATTTGTTTTCTACATTGCGCTTTTGCTTTTTATTTTTGTTAATATAATCAGTGAGTTGAAAATTAATTTTTAAGCAAGGAAATCACTAGAATTGTTTTATCTAGATCTGGGGTTAAAAAAATTAACATGGTATCAAAGCTTAGACCTTGAGAGGGAGTAGATCTGAAGTCTATTGCAACAGATCTAGTAGATCTGGGTGACTAGCGGACATATCTAGTATAGATATGGGGTTTACAATAGTAGATTTTTGTGGGTGCTTGAAGGACAAAGCATGGGGTAGTTATTTGTGGCAGATTTGGTTATGGCAACAACTAATCTCAGATTTGAAAATAGGTTAGATGGGGCATTTAACTTTCTGTCATGGAAAGCTAGGGTTACACTACTCTTGAAAGAACATGAACTTTAGGACACTGTGTAGAATACAGTTTCCAAACCAATAGATCTAGCTCATTTAGCAGCTCATGAGAAGGACATGGACATCAAATCCTAGAGAGTGATCATGGATGTTGTGAAGGATTACTTGATTCCTCATGTAGCTGAGAAGACAACAATCGATGCAATGTACAAAGATCTGACAGATCTATTCCAGAGTGATAATGTGAACAAGAAGATGATTTTGAGAGACAAACTCATAGATGTCCAGATGGCTAGATCGAACAATGTTACCAACTATCTTATAAAGACCAACCGGATTCGTGATCAACTTGCAGTCGTTGGGGAGAAGGTAGAAGATGCAGAGCTCGTTACAGTGGCGTTGGATGGATTCACCAAGCATTGGGAATCTTTTGTAAAAGGGCTTTGTGCTCAAGAAAAGCTTTCCAATTGGGAGAGGCTGTGTAACAATTGCGTCTAAGAGGAGACTCGAAAGGAATGCAGAGCATGCAAGTAAGAAGATGGTGAAGAGAACTTGGCCCTTGTCTACAAGGCAAGCAAGGGAAAAGAAAAGAGTTCCAACAAGAAGGGTAATGGTGAGGGGGAAGCCTCACAACTGGGGAAGAAGAAAGACTTGAGTGAAATCAAGTGTTTCGTGTGCTACAAGAATGGGCACTATGCATCTCATTGTTCGGAGAAGAAGAAAGGAAAAGGAAAGAAGCAGTAGGTAGTAGCATATGCAAACACTTAGTTGAGTGAGTTTGCTGCGAAGTTTGGGAGTGTCTTCTCACTAGTTTCCTGCCTTTCTACCAACACAGTTGCTAGGAGTGCATGGTACTTGGACAATGGTGCATCTCATCACATGACAGAAGCACGTGAGCTATTTAGCAGATTGACCGAGTCAGACTCAGGGATCCATGTGGAGCTTGGTGATGATGCCAAGTATGTAGTCAGAGGAGAGGGAACAATCTTGTTTGAGCTTGAGTCAGGTCGTTGGTTTGATGCCCGGGATGTGCTATTTGTACCTGGCTTGAAGAAGAACTTGCTCTTAGTCTCAATTATGGTGGATAGTGGTTTTGTTGTTATCTTTAGGAGAGGGAAAGTACTGATACATCCAGAGGGAGCTATCCCAGACACATCAGTGAAGATTGGGGATATAGTGGGCAACTTATATAGGTTGCAAGGGAATCCTCTTCAGGTTTTGGTACATGATAGTGACAACTTGTGTGAGCTTTGACATAGGAGGATGTGACACTTGCATTATAGATCATTGCTGATGCTAAGAGAGATTGTCACTGGTCTTCTAGATTTTAGTTTTGAGCAACAGGGAGTATGCAGAGGGTGTGCACTTGGTAAGAATGTCAAGATTGCTTTTCCAAGTAGTGAGAGTAGGTCTAAGGGGATCTTGGATCTCATTCATTTAGATGTGTGTGGGCCTATGTTTGTAGTATTTGTGTAGGGTGCATTGTACTACGTGATGTTCATTGATGACTTTTATGGGAAAACCTGGATCTTCTTCATGAAGGCCAAGGATGAGGTCTTTGGTTGGTTCCGAGAGTTCAAAGCTCAGGTGGAGAACTTGACAGGAAAGAAGATCAAGGTCTTAAGGTCAGACAATAGGGGGGAGTACACCTCCATTGACTTCAAGGATTTTTGCAAGGAAGTAGGGATCATGAGGGAGAAGATAGTCTCATACAGCTCTTAGTAGAATGGGGTTATGGAGAGAAAGAACTGATCCATCATCAGTATTGCAAAGGCTATGATTCATGATCAGGGACTGCCCATGTTTCTTTGGGAAGAGACAGGTAACCTAGTGATATTTGCAGAACAAGAGTCATAGGATATTGGAGAAAAAGACTTTTGAGGAGGCATTCAGAAGAGTGAAACTAGAGACATGTCATCTCATGATCTTTAGTTGTCCAATTTACATCCATGTTCCTAAGGAGAAGAGTACGAAGCTTGATCCTTTAGGAGAGAAGGGTGTGTTTGTGGGGTACAACGAGACCTCAAAGGCTTACAGGATCTTCATGCTAGCATAACGAAAGACAATGGTGAGCTGGGATGTTAAGTTCAAGGAGAACTTGGCATCCAGGAAATCACATGAGTTACCAACAATGACAGAGGACGAGGAGCAGGAGGCCCTGAAGGGAGAATAGAGTTCACAGACTTGTAGTTCAGAGAGTTGGCCTTCAGGTGATGAGGAGGAGTTAACTCCTTCTAGTTCTATCAAGAGGCCTAGATGGTTTGAGCAGACATTAAGAGATGCTCGGGAGCATGTTGAGGCTCCCAGGAGATCATTAGAAGTTTCCAAACTATATGGCATTAATTAGCAACATTGTTGATTTAGAGCATTCTAGTTTTGACAAAGCAGTCGACCAGCAGATTTGGAGGGATGCCATGATGGAGGAGTATAACTCCATCACGAAGAATGATGTTTGGGATATTATGCCAAGATCGAAGGGGAAGTCTACGGTGACTTCTAAGTGGCTCTTCATGTTGAATTATTGTAACTTCGAAGAATATTCTAAATGTATTTTACTGATGTACCCCAAGGGAGATGTCTTATTCCTTCGTCGGGATGTTACTATTGTATTTGGTCATCATAGAGTCATGAGGTGTAACCTCCATTGTAAGTTGGGTCAATAGTACCCTAATGAATATAAATAGAGGACTCATGTTCCTCATTTGAACACATACACTCACTTGTGTATAACGTATAGGAGAGAGAGAGACACATACCAGCAAGGAGGATCACCTGTTTTGGGGTTTTATCTTATACATCTATATAGAGGACGTTTTACTGGGTTTTCTTCCCCTTGAGGGTCTCCCAGGATAAATCTGTGTCTATCTTGTGATTGTGTTTCTTTCAGTGATCCTGCATATGCTACACTCTACTGTTGTGAATTTGGATTAAACACTATTGATATCTCGCTAAACATATGCAATCTTAACATGGTATCAGAGCTAGCATGAATAGAACAACTTTCACAAGGTGAAACTCTCTCTCCTCTCCCTCCGACAAAAAATTAGGGTTTCTGCAAAATTAGGGATTTTGAAGATTTGCTTGCATAGAAAGTTGCGCCTCCCTAGAGCGCATCTATTGAGCCCTAGATCGAAGTTTTTGAATGGATGAATCTTCGAGAAAGCCAAACTCTAGTTTGGCCCTAAACCAGAAAACTACAGAAAACTAGAACCAACAATCTACAGAAACTGAAATCTTGCAAGCAAGTTTTGAAGGGTGAAGATTTGGAATCTCCAGAAACCAAGTGGACCAACCAACTCGCCTTAGTCAAGCGCATCTCTTGGTAAGGTCAGCTTTTCATTTTGAGAAATTTCAATTTTTAGTGACCTCTTGAATAAGATGGCCCCAAGCACTAAGCTTGAGGACAAGCTGGAAGGCATAGAAAACTTCCGAGCATGGAAGTATAGGATTGGTCTCATTCTTAGAGAGAATGATCTTGACAAATACATCAAAGATGAAGTTGTAGAACTGAAAGAAGATGTAGGTAAGGAGAAGCACCAGAAGGACCTAATCAAGGCAATGAGGATCATTGCTGATTCTATCAAAGATCACTTGATCCCTCAAGTGTCATCTAAAGAGACGCCAAAGCAAATGTATGATGCCCTTTCCAGAATGTATGAGGGAAAGAACATCAACAAAAAGATGAATTTGAGAGCTCAACTGAAGGGTACCAAGATGAGTAAAGGAGAATCCATTCAAGATTACTTCACAAGGGTCTCCCGGTTCAAGGAACAACTAGATGCCATTGGAGACTCCCTTGATGAAGATGAACTAGTTATGACTGCTCTCAATGGTCTCACTAGACGTTGGGATTCATTCATATAGACTATGTGTGCTAGAAAAGAAAGTATGAAGTTTGACATTGTATGGGAAGATTGCATCCAAGAGGAATCTAGAGCAATGTTGAAAAAGTCGGCTTCGGCAAAAAGTCGGCGAGGGTCTTGATTACAACTTCTCGGCAACGTCGGCGAAAAAATCGGGAAAAATCGGCAAAAGTCGGCAAACTTAAAAAAATAGAAAATACATGCATTTTTTTTAGAATTTTAAACATATAAAGCAATAATAACATCAGAAAAACATATTGGAACATAAATATGAAGAAAGCACTGATATATATCATCATCATGTAGTCATGCCAAATATAAAACGATACATCAAAGTTGATACTGAAAGTCTGAAACATCATAGTTGTCCAATCAAGGACTCAAAAGTGTATAAAGTTTAAACAATACAAAATGACATCACATATATAAATGTATCTGAGGAAAACTAGCATCTAGCTATCTAATATCAATGCCCTCTTCCCCTTTTACGGGAAAATATCATGGGTCTTTTGTCAGGCCTGCCCCTAGCACTAGAAGGCCCTGAGCCTGCATCTAATACTCGATGCTGAGTGATGGATGGAGGACTAGATGTATCAAGCGGTGCAGAAGGTGGTGGCGATGCTAGCACATCACCCTCCATGGCGCCTCCAACCTCCTCCTCCTCCTCCTCCTCCTCCTCCTCCTCCACTTGCCCCTCCTCTTGCCCCTCCTCTAGCTATGCAGGTGCCTCCTCCATGATAGGAGTCTCAATCTCCACCCTCCACTTCGACAATATATCAATATTGTCCAAGGAGATGGCATTTGCATCAGGTGCTTTCTGTATCTGTGCCATCCACAAGCGGAGGTTGTAATGAACATACACCAAGTCATTAAGACGTGTGAACTCCAACCTGTAAGAGGGTAATAAAAAAAATTTAGTGTCTAGAGGATCGTAGATTCATAAATTGCATTAAACATTTAAATGCAATTGCTTTGTTCAAATTCTAAGTTCAAAGTTTCTAACCTTCTCTGTCTCTTTGCATGTATTTTTTCAAATACACTCCAATTCCGCTCACATCCCGAAGCTGTACAGGTTTGGCTAAGGATTCTGATGGCAAATTTCCGTAAATTCGGTGCCCTCACACCATAGGTTTGCCACCAAGTGGCTACATGTCAGCAAACACGAAATAAATATAAATAAATCATAATTCATCTTTCAAATAAAGGTGAAAACTTAAAACGGTTTAATAAGTTAA
>LPNX010911971.1:42314-56565 GCA_001517045.1 Pseudotsuga menziesii | reverse complement strand
TCAACAAGTCGCAGAACCCTCACTAAAGGTTCACTAACCGAGCACACTTCCTCCATTCCTTCCCAGAAGGCATCAGTGTACACTAGCTTGGCAATGGTTTTCCCATTCTCTCTCCTGCTGTAAGCATAATCACTCCACTCATCACAAACAAACATTTGCTTCAACTCAAACTGACATTGAAGCAAAGACTGAAGAGTAATAAATGTGGTGGCAAAATGTGTGATTGCAGGATGCTTCAACTCCTTATTTTTAGTGTGCCTCCTCATGAGACTAAGAACAAAACCATGGTTGTAAATGAACTTAGGGATGGCCCTAGCTTGATCAATCACCACCTTGATAAAGGGAATTTTCCCCATATCATCCAACATCAAATCAATGCAATGAGCAGCGCATGGAGTCCAAAACAAAGAGGGATACCTATCCATAAGCATCTTGCCAGCAACCACATAATTAGCTGGATTATCTGAAATAACTTGCACGACATTGTGTGCCCCAATATCCGGGATGAACCCATCCATCAACTCGCATAAAAGTGCCACATCTTTTACATGTGTCGATGCATCAACTGATTTTACAAACATGGTACCTCTAGGACAATGTACCAAGAAGTTGATAAGGCTTCTACCCTTACCGTCTGTCCACCCTTTTGACATGACTGTGCATCTAGTGCTCTCCCATGACTGCCTGAACTCTGCCAACCTAGCACCGATGTCCATCTTTTCTGCTTGAAGGATTGGGCCCCGCAACTCCTCAAAGGTGGCACTTTTATAACCTGGGCGAACTACTGCAATGGCATCACACATAAGCTGCCAAAATGGATTGTTTTTAATAATGCTCAGAGGTATGTGACTCCAATAAAGACACTTTCCCATTACCCTGTCCGCTTCTACCTTTTTCTTTTTCTTTATAACTGACTTGATAGAAGGTTGTGAGCTTGGTCCAACATAATGGGATGTGAACCCCTTCCCCCCAAGAGGTGAAGCTGTGGAGCCCCTCCCACTACCCTCACCGATAGTGGTAGATAAAGATGCACCTAAACTTCTTGCTTCGCCAAAAGCTGCAAGCTCAACTCTGTTTGTAGCGATCTCATCCTTCTTTCTCATTTTTTCATGGATGGCATCATGGGCAGATCTCATGATTTCTGGGGTCACTGCAGTACAAAGGCCAACATCATGGCCAGGTAGTTTGGTTAAATGGTATTTCAACCTGTTAACCCCTCCCAACATGTGACACCCACATAATTTGCAAGTCAATTTTTGCCTATTGTTGCCATCCTCGGGCTCAGCATACTACCAAAATGGGTCCAATATCTTTGGCATTTTTGCAATTGGAATGCTTCAAGCCTTCAACTCAAATGCAACCCTAGGGCACAAAAACAAAAAAAATTACATTAAAATCCATTGGAAAATAATAGCAACATTCTAGCTTAAAAAATCATACTTCTAAATTTAGATTTTAAGCCATGAAAGATAAGAAGAAGAGGGTAACTAAGAAGTAAAAAAACAAGCATGCTATTTTCCATTTTAATTTTTTAAAACCCCCATTTACATTGGGACTGTTTTTCATTTTTTGGGGCATGGAAATCAATGGCAAAATAGTAAAAACAAATAGCAAAGAAATATGCAAGAAATAGGCAACGAAATAGTAAAACAAATATGCAAGAAATCTTTCAAACAGTGCATGGAAAAGATAGAAAAACAATGGATAAAATGCACATACCTTCAACACTTGCTCCACAAAAATCCTTGGTTGAGATGCTAAATGGTGTTTGAAAGCCTCCAAAGTTGTTGGTGGTCTCCTCAAGCCCTTCTCCTCCACTTCCAACAAGCTCATTTGCCAAATGACAAAAAAAAAACTGCTTTTTTCCTTTACTAGGCTGCGGATTGCCTGCCTGGGCGATTTTTTCCATCGACCCGCGAGTTTTTCCCAAAAGTTGCGCTCTCACGATTTTTTAAAAAATCGCGCTTTTTCCTCGGTGAAAAATCGGCCAGGGGAAAAAAGCACGACTTTTCCGATTTTTCGGTGAGTTTGTCAAGCTTGATCTAGAGTAGCTAACAGAGAAGCTCTACTTAAAGAAGATGATCAAGCTCTAGCCACCCATACCAGAAGAAGAAGACAATCAAACTTCAAGAAGGATAGTCTCAAGGAGTATAGACCTCCAAAGAAGTTTCAAAGGAAAAGAGAAAATAGTCAGAAGAAAGTCTACTCCAAATATCAATGCTATAATTGTCATAAGATAGGACACCTTGCCAGAGAGTGTCCATTGAAGAAGAACAACAACAAAAGACATCATGCTCATCTGGCTGAAGATGAGGATGATGAAGAAGAAGAAAGACCTCGAAAGAGAAGCAAAAGAAGAAGGTGTAGAAGAAGATGTACTATTCTCTGCACTCTCCGGGTCTGTAATACCTGGAGAAGATACATGGATTATTGATAGTGTTGCTCTAAAGCACATGACAGGGAAGAAGCAAACTCTGTCAAGACTTGAAGAAAGGAACTCTCCTCTGAAAGTATCATTAGGAGATGACTATCAATATCCCATCAAAGGCATTGGTGAATCAAGCTACAAGCTTGACTCTGGAACTTCCACAAAGATGAAGGAAGTACTATATGTACCAGGTTTGAAAAAGAACTTTCTTTCCATCTCAGCATTAGATAAGAAAGGATATAGAGTTGCTTTTATAGATGGACAAGTACTCATGTGGACCAAAGGAAAGACAATTGAAGATGTTGTGGTCATTAGTGAAGAAGGAGGATTGCACAAGCTCAAGGGACATCCAAAAACAACCTTTGTCCATGAGATCACTAGCTCAAGTGAACTATGGCATAGAAGGCTTGCTCACATCAACTACAAAGCATTACCCTATGTGAGCAAGGTGGTAACAATTTACCAGATTTGAAGATCGATCATGAAGGTACTTGCAAAGGATGTGCATGAGGAAAGAACATCAAGAATCCTTTTCCGATTAGTGAAACAAAGACTGAAGGTATGTTGGAATTAATTCATTTTGATGTATGTGGTCTTGTTGCCGCTTAATACACACTTTATGACACAGGGAAGTCAATAACCTGCTATGTGTGTCCTTGGGGGCAAGTGAGAGCTGGGGACCATTGTCTCCACAGTCCACAACTCCTCCGTTTAGGCAAGATCCTAACAAAGCCAAGGGGGGTAGTCCCTACGGAATACTAAGTTCCTAAGTTTATTAACAATTTAGTTAATGGGATCTTTATTAAGGTGTGTAGGCTAAGTTCTTGCACTATCTAAGAGTTGACAAGCAGCCAATGCAAAATGCAAAATTTCACTTTCAATGATAGTCAAACCCTTTAGATTAACAAACGAGTGCCTATAAATGAAATGGAGTCAAGACAAATGCAACTTTCAGATGAAATGCAGATCTAGATTAATTAATCCATAGTTTAAGTGTTTTATAACCGAATGAGATTACAAATGAAATAAGTTGAATACTATAGACAATATGCACATAAATGAATGATTTGCTTAACAATTAGAGCAATGATAGTCAGTTCAGCAGTATAAACAAATGAACATATGAATAATGTCAGTCAATTGCACGGTATAAACAGTATCCACAAACTATGAACATGTTATTAGTGGAATAAATAGCTTGAGCGAAAATACCACAGTGAGATAAACAAATGCTGTGAAATAATTACAGTAGTGAAACCATTCAACACATGAGATTGCAAACGCTGAAACAACTACTTGAAAAGTAAAAATGAAATCTATGCTGTGAAATGGAGTGAGATGCTTTATAGTAACCTGTTTGTAGGATGTTTTGTAGTGTCTCTTGGTTTATTTTAATAAATTTTGAGGGTGTCTTAATCTTGATTTAAGTATTAGAACCAGGGATGTGACTACCCCTACCACATATCCTCCAAAGCCAAAGAGGGAATGCTGTTGTGCTCAAAACAGTGGAAACAAGTCCACCTGTAGCTCGCAGGTCAAACCCTGATGCCCTGGCGCTCAACAAGAGGGACGTAAAAATGCCTAGAGACCCCCCAGGGTCTTCTACCCCTTCTAGCCTCTGAGGTCACTGTCTTTAGTCAGCGGCAGACAATACATGGTGGATGCCTATTACTAAGAGCTTATCCAACCCCTCGTTGTTTCTCGGAATACTTCGAAGAGTGATGACCAAGTAGAGGAGGGGCTAAACAGCTGTTGGTTTATTTTAGGGGGTTTATTTTAAATCCTGTTAATGTTGATAATGTGCAAAGTTTATTTTAAGACAATCAACAGGGTCAACCAAGCAGTATCCCTTATGGGAGGTGTTGGTACTTGAACCCTGGACCTTGAAAGTAAATGTGAATAAACTGTGAAAGCAAAAGATTGTAGCAGAATTAACAGTTATCTAATTAAGTCCTAAGCCCCTTAGTCCTTCCGCTTTTCATACTCGACCTGAGTTCCCTAAAGGGAGATAACAGGAAGGGACAGAGGATACATAGTAGATTTAAGGTTGTATATTACTCTCTTTGCAATAAAAACGAAACAAGAAGTAAATTTAAAGCTAAGTGCTTGAAATGAAATGAAAGAACTTGAAACTAAACTAAAGCTACTATGCTAACCACACAACAATTTCTTGAAAAGAGAAATGTGGGTAAAAATGGAAATCTAGATCTACTTGCAAGAAAAACAAACTAACAACTAGTAAGCGATTCTACCTCTAATCTATACTTACAATAGATTTACAAATCCTTTGAAAAAGGATTTGAGAATACCCCAAGAGAATCTCTCTTTGGGGTTTAGAAATACCAAAAAAAGTGGAGATAAATGAGGGTTTGGGCCCCCCTTTTGAACCGGATGGTTCTTGAGGCTTCTTCGGACTAAAATGGGCAGCACTTACTTTCCTCCTATGCAAAACCTGCAATAAAACAACGAGATATGTTAGCTGGAAATCACAGTAAACACTAAAGAAGACTTGTTAGAAAAATTAGTCCAAAAAAAATCCCAAAAATGGCAAAAATATGAGTGTAAAAATGCTTGAAATGAGATGTTTAGAGGGCTGGAAAATGAGTTTCCAACTATCTAAATGGTGTTAAAACAACAGATCTGAAGTATTGAACTAATATACTTAAAGGGTTAGGGCTTTAAAACCAAGGTTTTTATCACTATACAATGATAAAAATTGAGTTTTAAAACCCTAATAAACAAATGTGCGAAAATGGAAAACAAAATTATAACCAATGGAGAAAGATGCTCCTTTGTTCTAGATCCTTGCAAATAAACTTATGAGAGCTGCAAAATGTAAGCCAAGAGGTGAACATCCAATAAATCTACCAAAATACTTTGATAAATCTAAAAAAAAAAACTCACAAATGAAAGCAAAAATACTTCTACTTACAAATCTCTCCACAAAATACTTTGTGGAGAGCTATCTAGGTTAATACAAATGCAAATCAAATAAATATATATAAAGCAAGTTACCTTATCTAAAGACGCATGAAATGTAGAAGAGAGCCACCAAAAATTCCTCCAAAGATCACTTGTATTAAGTCCAACTAGGGCAAGATTTGATACAAAATAAGCATCTAGGGCTTGAGCAAAACTTGAGCAAAATGAAAGAGCATGAGAAGAAAATAAGAGAGGAGTGATTCCAGTAGCATAACAATAGCTTGAGAGTTATGTGAGAGAAGAAGAGGAGAGAGGGAGAAGAGGGAGTATTTTGGCAGCATAACCATGCTCCACAAAATGATCCTAAAATGAGAGGAGGGGCCTCTCTTTTATAGTTGAAAAGATCCAAAACCCACTCCCAAATCAAGGGTCCAAAACATAGATCTAAACTCTATCTCTCCTCCACCTTTAGATCTAGGTTTGTTGACTTTGCAAGCTATCCACCAATCATAACCAAGGGTGCCTCGTCAAATCAATGGTAAAAGAGATAGATCCATGTCACAATGAAGTTTAACCCTTAGATCTAGGGTTTCCATGACTCAAGTGGGGCCCCCTTTGACTCAAATTTTAATTTTTTATATTTTATTTAATCTTTTATTAAGACAAGAGGGGTTCTCCACTTAGGAGATCTTCAAAAATTGATTTTGACATGAGGGGGGGGTTATTTAAATGAAATTTTAACTATGCTTAGCCACCCCCCAAACTTAATTACCATGGCCTTATTTGATTTTTTCACCCTAGGAAATTAAATTAATTTCCTAAAAGAAAAAAAAAACCTTGTCTTAACCAAAATTGGTCTAACTTCCTAACCCTTGTCAGAATGACATGAGACTTGAACCAATAGCTTAGGGGGTGTCATAGCATTTTCATTTGCATTCATAGATCCTATTACAAAATGCCAAGGTTCAAGATGTTACATTATTACATCAAAACTTTAATTAATTAACCGCCAAATGGTAAAGTTAATTAATTAGGAAAAAATAAAAAAATTTAAATTATAATCCTAACGAAATTCCGCAAGACTACAAGATATGGCTAGCATGGTCATGGACAACAACTTGAAACCTTAGCCACCTCATGGGCTTGATTATCAGAACGCCAATTCACCACTTTGGAGGATTGGTGAGTGAAAAGCCCAACCAATTAAAATTGTTAATTAACAAAATTAACTGGAAGGGAAAAAAACACTCGGTGAAGAGGACTTCCCTAATAATAAAGTCCATGGTGACATCTTTAGATGAATGACCCATGCTGACATATAAAGTTACATTAATTATCCCACACAGGGGAGCAGACATTTCGTGTACAAAAGGGGCAGACTTGCCCTGCTGAGTGAAAAATCCCTAGGATTTTTCCATGGTGCAAATTGTACAATATGTACATCTGCCATGTACATGACGTTGCGACCTAGTCGATATAGGTGGGCAACAGGTCCTATGCCCTCCACATCTTTAAGTGGATATGAATATTATGTTACATTTATTGATGACTATTCAAGAAAGACACTTAGAACAGATAATGGTGGAAAATATACTTCAAAAGAATTTGAAGACTTCTGCAAAGAAGCTCGAATCAAGAGGGAACTAACCACTCCCTACAATCCCCAACAAAATGGAAGCAGTGAAGACAATGATTCATGATCAAGACCTTCCCATGCATCTATGGGCTAAAGCAGCAAGAACAACTGTGTATGTGCATAATAAATCATCTCATAGTGCTCTTAGATTCAAGACTCCTGAAGAAATGTATACAGGAAAGAAACCTAAAGTGAGCCATCTCAAGATATTTGGTTGTCCAATATATATTCACATCCCAAAAGAAAAGAGAACCAAGTTGGATCCTTCCGGAAAGAAGGGAATATTTGTTGGATACTGTGAAGTCTTCAAAGCCTTCATGATATATATTTCGGGATTCGATCATATAGAGATTAGTAGGGATGTAACATTTGACGAAGAAACAACTCTTAAGAAATCCAGAAGGTGTCAGCTTGAAGAAGTACATGAAGAGGATGTACCTCCCAGAAAGGTAGAAGCTGAACCCTCTCTTGAAACAGTAGCATCAAAAGATCATGATATGCTAGAACCTCCTGACCCCCCTACTATGGATATATCTCGAAAGAGAAAACTTGTTTGGGTAAGAGAAATCATACAAGAAGCATAGAAGTATGGAGCTCTAGAAGGCTTCACAAGAACAAGCAAAAGATCAAAGCCATTCTCTAACTATGTAGCTTTGATGTGTGCTATTGTAGATCAAGAATCTACCAGTTACGAGGAAGCTGTACAGAAGAAAGAATGGGTAGAAGCAATGACAGAAGAATATCAGTCAATAATGAAGAATGATGTTTGGAGCTAGAAAGCAAGAGTGTGGTATCTTCCAAGTGGATTTACAAGATAAAACATGCTGTTGATGGAAGTATCGAAAAATACAAGGCAAGATTTGTGGCTAGAGGATTCTCTCAGAAAGAGGGAATTGATTATGAAGAGACATTTGCGCTAGTAGCAAGGTATGCTTCCATCAGAACCATAATGGCGCTCGCTTCCACAATGAAGTGGAATCTACACCTGATGGATGTAAAGACAACCTTCCTAAATGGTGTGATTGAGGAAAAAGTATACATCGAACAACCACAAGGATTTGAAGTCGAAGACAGAGTGACTCATGTATGTAAGTTGAAGAAGGCTGTGTATGGACTGAAGCAAGCTGTGTATGGAAGAATAGATAGCTTCTTGACAAGCTTGGGCTTTACCAAAAGTAAAGCTGATCCTAACCGTTACCTTAAGGTTATGGATGATGAACCTGTCATAATATTACTATATGTGGATGATCTATTTTTGACGGGAAATGGGAAATAGTTTGCAGAATGCAAGAAGAAGCTAGCTGAATTCAAGATGAAAGATCTTGGATTGATGTACTATTTTCTCGGGCTGGAAGTGTGGCAGAGCCCAGAAGGAATCTTTCTGAACCAAGGAAAGTATGCAGTGGAAATCTTAAAAAGATTTGATATGTTGGATTGTAAAGCCATGGCCACACCCATGGATACCAACCTAAAGTTGTTATCTGATGAATCATCAGAGTTAGTGGATATGACTCAATACAGACAAATTATTGGGTCGTTAATGTATCTGATGAATACTAGGCCAGAAATATGCTTTGCTGTGAACACCCTAAGTCAGTATCTAGTTAAACCTAGATGTGTTCACTTGATAGCTGCAAAGCATGTGATGAGGTACCTAAAAGGTATGATAGGCTTTGGACTATACTATGATAGAGATCATGACTACAGATTGTATGGATATACGTATTCAGATTGGGCAGGAAGTGCCGTAGACAGAAAGAGCACCTCAGGTGGATGTTATTGTTTGGGATCCACCATGATCTCATGGTTTAGCAAGAAACAGTCCAATGTCGCTCTCAGTACGACTGAAGCAAAGTACATAGCAGCTTGCTTCGCTAGTTGTGAAGCCATATGGCTTCGAAAGTCGATGTCAGGTTTATTTGACATGAAGTTGGATACCACAGTGATTCTATGTGACAACCAGAGTTGTATAAAGATGACAGAGAATCCTGTGTTCCATGATAAATCAAAGCACATAGAAATCCGATATTTTTACATAAGAGATATGGTACAGAAGGGAGCTATAAAACTCCAATACGTGAGTACCTATGAGCAAGTTGCTGATGTGCTGACCAAGCCTCTATCTCGAGTAAAGTTTGAATACTTTTGTGACAAGCTTGGTGTAGTCCGAAAAGACTTTACTTGTAAAGAGGAACAATAATGTTGATGTTACAGACCTTCCTTGCAAGAAGGAACGATGATGATACGAACCCTACTCGGAAAGGGGGAGCAGGTTAATGATACGAACCTCCCTGGAAAGGGGGAGTGATGATGAGACTATCATTGATGATGGGATGGCAGTGATGTTCCAGTACAAAAGAGGCCAAGTGCGCCTGCAGATGCTGATGAGGTCCGACATTCACTTGTGGACGATAGTATCCTCTTTTGAGGATGGTCTTGCGGACAATAACACTCTCTTAATGAGAGTGGTCCTAGCCCTTACTAGATGAGGATGGTCTTGCAGACGACTCTCTTGCATGGAGAGTGTTCCTACATTCACTTGTAGATGTCGTAGAAAATAACACTCGCTTGGGAGTGGTCCTAACTTTAACAAGCTGAGGATGGTCTACGATGAGTCCTGCACTCAGTTGCGGACGATAGGTCCTGCATTCAGTTGCGGACAAGATTTGCATTCAGTTGCAGACAATACTCTCGCATGGAGAGTGTTCCTACATTCACTTGTAGATGCTGTAGAAAATAACACTCGCTTGGGAGTGGGCCTAGCTCTAACTAGCCGAGGATGGTCTACGATGAGTCTTGCCTTCAGTTGCGGACGATAGGTCCTGCATTCATTTGCGGACGAGATCTACATTTAGTTGTAGACGATCTAGTCACCCATTCATTTGCATACGATCCAGCTGGTCGATGCTATGGATCGTCCTCGTTAAGGGGGGGTAGGCTGATGAGGATTGCATCATCCTTGGACCTATCTCCTAAAATGATAGGGATTGATTATCCCGCAAAGAGATCATGTGTACTGCAGGTAGTGTTGCTGCAAAGGATCAAGAAGATCAGAGTGCTGCTGCAAAGGATCGAGAAGATTGAAGTGTTGCTGCAAAGGATCAAGAAGATCAAAGTGCTGCTATAAAGGATCGAGAAAATCGAAGTGTTGCCACAAAGGATCAAGTGATCGAGTGCTGCGGAAGATGAAGACTCGGTGCTGTGGAAGATGATGTTCCGGAAGATATTGAAGATATTCCAATAACTGTTCCAGTTGCTAATGATTGTTGAAAACTTCTTATGACGTATAGATGTATTACCTTGATATTGCTGAAGATGCTGTCTCTCGTTACTCCTATAGTTGATGATGTTGTTGTCAGTAGAATACCCCTCTCGTTAAGGGGGAGTGTTGAAATATTGTAACTTCGAAGAATTTTCTAAATGTATTTTACTGATGTACCCCAAGGGAGATGTCTTATTCCTCCGTTGGGATGTTACTATTGTATTTGGTCATCATAGAGTCATGAGGTATAACCTCCATTGTAAGTCGGGTCAATAGTACCCTAATGATATAATATAATATTGTTTTGAGCCTTCCTAGGTGAAGTCGACCGAGTTAGTTTAGTGGGGCCGACTTGTTAGGTTAAAAGCCAAGTGTCAGAAAGAGTATAAATAGAGGAGTTGTGTTCCTCATTTGAACACACACTCACTTGTGTATAGTGCATAGGAGAGAGAGAGACATACGAGCAAGGAGGAGGATCACCTGTTTTGGGGTTTTATCTTATACATCTATATAGAGGAAGTTTTGTTGGGTTTTCTTCCCCTTGCGGGTTTCTCAGGATAAATCTGTGTCTATCTTGTGATTGTGTTTCTTTCAATGATTCTGCATAAGCTACTGTTGTGAATTTGGATTAAACACTAATGATATCTAGCTAAGCATATGAAGTTTTAACACTTCAGGATCAAGCATGCTGCAGATGGCAACATTTAGAAGTTCTAGGCAAGGTTTGTGGTGAGAGGGTTCTGTTAGAAAGAGGGAGTGGACTATGAGGAGACATTCGCTCTAGTCACCAGATATGCTTCCATACGTGTTGTGATATCTGTTGCTTCAGTCATGAGGTGGAGGATTCACCAAATGTATGTAAAGACAACCTTCCTCAATGGAATCATTGAGGAGGAAGTATACATAGAGCAACCTTAGGGCTTTGAGGTACATGGGAGAGAGTCTCATGTGTATAGGCTTAAGAAAGCCTTGTACTGACTCAAGCATGCATCGAGGGCATGGTATTCTAGGATTGATGAATATCTGTAGAGCATGGGCTTCACCAAGAGTGAGGCGGATCCAAACTTGTACTTCATACTTGTTGGATTTGATCCACTCATCTTGGTGCTATACGTGGATGATTTGTTTCTCATAGTCACAGAGGAGTTTATAGTAGGGTGCAAGGCCAATTTGGCCACAGAGTTTGAGATGAAGGACATTGGATTGATGCATTACTTGGAATTTAGGGGTATGGCAAAGATTGGGTGAGATCTTCCCTGACAGGGGAAGTACACAGTGGAGATCTTGAAGAGATTCAGGATGGAGAACTGTAGACCAATGGCTACACCTATGGTATCCAACTTGAAGAAGATTTGATTCTTTAGATTTAGAGTTGGTGGATTCCAGAGTATACAGACAGTTGATTGGATCCTTGATGTATTTGGTCAACACCAGGCCAAATATATGTTTTTTTGTGAACACCATGAGTAAGTTCATGGTGGAGCCTACAACCCATCTCTACAACTATGGAAATCACTGATTTGATAGAGGAATATCGAGCAATTGGCGCAAAGGTCTCGTCATAGTCAACTCCCTCTACCTGTGAGAACCCATGCGCCACAAAGCGAGCTTTGTACTTTTCAATGCTACCATCTGTAGCATGTTTTATCTTATATAACCACTTGTAAGTGAAAATTTTTCTTACCACAACCCGGTTTCACTTTTAGTCACTGCATATGGTTTAATGCCCAAACCCTATCATGCATGTACATTTAAAAATTAAAATTTTTGTTGTAACCTTGAAACACATGAGATACTTTTTCAACTTTTTCAACTCAGAATTTTTTATGATAGCCCTGGTTTTCTTACTCAAAAAATTAATTTGGTCAACACATAAAAATTAAAGACTTAGATTTTTGACCAAAATGGTCTAGGAAAAACCCCGAAGGGAAAACCTGTTCTTTAGAGAGATTTTTATTTCTTCAGAGACAATTTCACTCAACAAAATACAACAGTACTTATCTCATTTTCTTCGTGAAAATCGTGCCAAAACCCATTGACCCACTGTTGTATGGATTCCTCAATTTTTGCTACACGTGTGACTGTACGTATGCCTCGATTTCTGTGCCTACATGTTGCCTTGAAAATCGTGATGTACGGACAAAAAAATGCTATACTTGACTTGAAAATCGTGCCCTTTCACCTCGATTTCTGTGTTGTACAGACTTGTATGGTTTGCATTATTTGTTGTACGTTTGCATTGGAAATTGTGCCATTTTGCTGGTAAAAATGCCTAGAAAATCGTGCCCTCCTTTCTCTTCTTGTTCCTTGGAATTTGTGCAAGAGTTTTCTCTTAGGTTTTTCTCTTCTCTCTTGCTCCTCTTTCCAAAAATTCTCTCTTTGGAATGTGAACAATGAATTAGGTTTTTCTTTCCCAAGCCTTTTTGTTTGAGTAACTTCCATCTCCAAATCAATGGCTTAGATTAAAAGCCAACTAAATGAGATCTAGGGCCCATCTCACTTTCTCATTAAAAATTACTTTTTAAATATTAAATGATTATTTAATGCACACCCACTGTTAAATATGATAAAGTCACTTTTAAAATATTATAACTCAAACTCACATTAAAAGGTCACTTTATAAAATAAAGTCATTCTCACCTTTTAAATAAGTTAGGGACCACTTTTTAAAGTGTCCTTGTCCACCCCAAGGCATGAATGCACAAACACTTCCTAGGTAAAATTTCAACACTCCCTCTTACCGAGGAAGGTGTTTTTCACCACTCCCACATTGTCTCTGAAATGTATATGCTTTCCTCTTCCCAAAGACTTTGTGAGAATATCTGCCACCTGCTCATCTGTAGAAATATACTTTAACTCTACAACTCCTCTTTGGACATAATCTTTGATGAAGTGGTATTTGATCTCAATATGCTTTGACCTGTCGTGAAACACTGGATTCTCAGAGAGCCTGATGCAACTCTGATTGTCACAGTGAATGATAGTAGGCCTCAGCTCCTGACCAAATAAGTCAACCACAAACTTGCGAATCCACAATGCTTCGCAACTAGCATGACTGGCTGCCATGTACTCAGCCTCTGCAGAACTCAAAGCAACGGACTTTTGCTTTCGACTGAACCATGACACAACTGCCGAGCCCAACCTGAAACAACAACTGGACGTGCTCTTTCGGTCCAAAGCATTGCCTGCCCAATTTGAATCCGTGAAGCCAACCAAGTCCACTGCACTTGACCTCTTGTAGTCCAAAACATAGTCTACAGTCCCAACAAGGTATCTCAAATTATGTTTTGCGGCCGTCCAATGCATTCTCTTGGTCTCCACCAGGAACTCACTGAGAGTGTTCATCGTAAAACTCATATCTGGTCTAGTATTGACCAAATACATCAACGAACCAATAAGCTGACGAAACAAAGTAGGATCCACCAACTCTCCCTCAGAAGCATGAAGCTTCTTCCAGTTGGTGATCATGGGTGTGGACATGGGTCTGCAATCCTCCATCCGAAATGTCCTTAGAACATCTACAACATATTTTCCTTGCCCCAGGAAAACATGTCTATACTCCTGCCACACTTCCATGCCTAAATAGCATAGTTGCATGGGTACCGCTCCTAGGATTTTGGCAACCTGTACCCGGTGTTTCCTCGCTCCTGGGAGCTTGGGAGCTGGTACGAAACGTCCCCTTTTTTATGGGAGCTTCTTTGGGAACTTGGGAGCTTTTCGGGAGCTTTTTGGGAACTTGCTTTTGCCGCTCCCTTTTAATTGGGAGCTTGTAGAAGCAAGAAGCTCCCAAACAGACAAGTAGCTTCTACAAGCTCTCCCAAACAGAAAGGGAGCTTCTACAAGCTTCAGACCATGTGGAGGCCAAAATCATAAGAAAAGTGTTGAAAATCAATTGAATGATTGAAGTTTATTGTGTCAAGAAATCACCAATACAAGAAGCTCCCAAACAGACAGGGAGCTTCTACAAGCTCTCCCAAACAGACAGGGAGCTTCTACAAGCTTC
>LPNX010911971.1:1688-42279 GCA_001517045.1 Pseudotsuga menziesii | reverse complement strand
AAAAGTGTTGAAAATCAATTGAATGATTGAAGTTTATTGTGTCAAGAAATCACCAATAATAAAAATTTCAATTGAATCTATCAATAATGCCATTTTTTTTCAAGGTTATATAAATAAAGAGGGCCCACACCTCTTAAATGTTTAGATCCGTTCACACTCAAAATACATGCTGCAAGTGTACTTAAGTGAATACAAATGGATCTTTACAATACTAAGATATTGAACAACTTTAATTCATATCTTAAATGATTATAGCTAGCTTACGTTATTCATACTGACTGATATAGCAATTCAGGATCATAAACCATATCAAACTCAAGATACCAACATTTTTGAAAGTTTGTTAGTTGAACTTAAAAGTTAAAACAATCAAGTTCATTCACATTAGAAGTTAGTAGTAGTTACCATAAAAAAAATGCAGAGGCACCCAAAGACTAAGCACTCTTAGGAGCAATAATATAGATGGAGTTAGAACAAGGAAGTAGAAAAATATTGAATCTTATGATTTATGAAGCTTATTGGTGCTTTGTACACATCTATGCAACATGCCTTTACAAACTCGTACAATGAGATTTGTATAATGTGGACCTAGAGGAGTGAGCAAATTTAAAAAGAATGAATTTCATGACACTACTAGAGAATTAAGAGGATAAAATAGTTTAAGCTATGAAATTAATCAATTATTTTTTTAAAATATATTTAAAAAAATCAATATATATTATTGCCGCTCCCAACCCTACGTTTCCTGCAAATTTGGGCGAAGCTTCTAGCCGTATCGGATACTTGTGTCCGCGTACCCAATGTACCCACGTTCCAGAAACTTGTGCAACGTAGCTAAATAGTAGTGCATCAACCCAAGGCCGCCATCTCAAACTCCGAAGCAAGATCTTTGTCCAATGTTCCTTTGGTGATTTGTCCTCAAAAGGACAAAGTCTGATCTAAAAGATATCTGAGTACAAGGAAGGTCTAAACCTGCATTGTCCTCCTTTCTTTATTGATACTGTTTGCTAGTTTATTTTTTATGGTACTGCTGTTACTGTTTATTTTCTTTTACCTTTCAATTGATATCTCAAGGACCAACTTTAACACAGTGATCACTGAGGAGTGTTAAAGTTGAAAGAGATGAAAATTATGTTTTAATTGTATTACAGCTGTACTGTTTTGTATCTAGCATTGATTTAGATTTTATTTTATGCATTCAAGTACAAATTTGTTAAATTTTCTATCTCAACCCTAACCTAACACAAATTTCAACAGCTGGAACTCATGAGAACATCAACAACCCCTTTACTTTAGATTTGGCTTTGATAACTTGAGACTTAGGGAATGTGGCTTTTAGCAAGGGGGGATATCTTCCATATGTTTCCAATTTAATTTAGGACCATCAACCTTAGAGTACTATACTCTTTTTGCTGTATTTGAGGTATTCATACATCTGAATAATTATGAGACCTTAGGTTGTTACTGATGAGAGATCATTTACAAAGGGGAAAATGAGGGGGATGGATGAACTGGCTAGTGAAATGAAAATGACTAGGCAAAATGTTATGAAATGGGTGAGATCACTTAATTTAGTTCACTAGGTTACAAATTAACCTTTGGAATGACACACTTCTAAGGCAGAATGACACCAAGGTTAGACTAAGATATGAGTAATTGCTTTGTTATGAGTCATGGTACAAGCTTAAAAGTAACATCCCTTGAAATCATATTATCATATAAGCAAACATTCCAAGTTTCAATGAGGGTAAGAGATATCATAACACTAGCGCATTTGACACCATCTCTGCTAGGTGCATCCAAGGGAAATGGATCATCTGAAAATGTTGGAAGGACCCCTGACCAATGACCTATGCAGAAGCCACATTTCTCGTCTCAGGGACAACTGTTCAACATATCACCCCTTGCTGAGAAAGGGGTAACAAGTGGTTTTTAGTTGCATTCTTACTATCCGAGGATAAGATAAGATACTTTTATTAATGTTCGACTAATTACCACAAGAGGATAGAGATAGCTAATGCTCTAGTAGGTTTTCCTCTTTCCTGGATGACGTGGCATGCTCTAGTAGGCTTACAGTGGACGACTTCATGTTCCCAGCACTCTCAGTTGATTCCATGAGGTCCAACCCTTTTGATTTTTATGAGACTTGTTTACCCACTTTGGAGGGGTTCCTATGATAGCACACAAGTTCACAAATATAATATTTTATTACGGGGCTGCTTATGGGCTAATTCGTGAGGGTGGCTAAACTTTTTCGTATGGAGGCAAAGATACATTATTTACACTTGGAAGGGGCTCATCTTTGGGCACTCATGTTCACAAATAATATTTTTATATTAAGCCCCCCTCTACTTTTCCTAATGATACGTTGGAGTAATGCATGGCGAATTAGACCATGTGGCAGTCGAGGCAAGGATACATCATTTACCCACTTTGGAGGGGCTCATCTTTGGGCACTCATGTTCACAAATAATATTTTTATATTAAACCTCCCTCCTCTTTTCCCAATGATAGGTCGGAGTAATGCATGGTGAATTATGTGGCAGTTAATCAGCCTTTGGAGGCATATGAGGTGCAGTGCATCTTCAAACCTGTCTGCAGTAACATTTGAGCTTGTGACAAGGTCTTGAATATGTTTTAAACAGTGGGTTGTAGCAGTAAGATGGCATAGTCTCCAATCCTGAGCAAGTCTGGGTGTAGAAAGTTAGAAACAACATTAAACAGCTCATTTTCTTCAATTCTGGGCAGTCCTGTACATGTTTCAGGCCTCCTTTAACCTTCAGACAGCAGTCAACAGAAATAAACTCCATTATTTTCAGACCTGGGTGTGTTTTGGGCTTCCTGTGCATGAGAAACAGTAGTGAAGGGGCAGTTCTGGGCATTCCTGTGGGTGAACAGCAGCAAAAGAGACTGTAAACAGCCTTAAGTCCAAATCTGGGCTAGATCTGAGCAGTTACATGAACAAAAGATACCTGGATGTTTATGGATGGACACCCCAAGGGCATCGGCAGTGCAAATCTTGGCTGGGTTCCATGGGAAACCCAGGGAGCAAGCTCACAACAATGCAGAAAACAATGGAGGCACTTGGGAAAGAACAGACCCCTACAAGAAAAACGAGATTGTTATGGAAGGCATGAACACAAAAATATACAAGATTCGTTTGGAGGTTTTGTAGTGAAGTTTTCTGTAGGAGCTTCCAAGTGTCGGTGCAAGATATTTTTGGGGAATCCATAAACATTGAGCTGAAGGAGAATGGAAGTAATATTTCTGTTACCTGGGAAAACTGTAAAGAATATATTGACCTGTGTACAAAGTATTATCTTAAGACTTAGATAACATCATCATTTGATTCCTTTAAAAAGAAGGGGATTTCAGAAATTATGCAAAGGTCGAGTCTTGAAGTTTTTCCAACCTATTGAATTGGAACAGTTAATTTTTGGCAGCCCTATACTTGATTTTGAAGAACCATAGAAATACACAGTATACATGGATGCTTATAGAAAGGATAGTCGTGTCATCTGTGATTTTTGGGAGATTGTTCATTTACTGGATGAGGAGAACAAAAGGAAGCCGTGTTTCTTTGTAACAGGCTGTAATCGTGCTTGAATTAAGGGTATATATAAGAATGGTTCACATTCTGACAGGTTACCCAGTGCTCATACTTGTTTTAATCATTTGTTGCTGCCTGAATATTGGAATAAAGAAAGCTGATGAGTGAATTTCCACTGGCCCCCCAGATGTCGTCAGCCCTGAGTTCTGCTGCTCTTAACAAAATTTTTTCCATCACTGCTATGCTTTCAGTCCCAAATTGCTTTCTCCGGCTATGGGAGGTCCAGAAGGCTGCAGATGAAGCAAATGCTCATTTTGCACACGTTGATGGGGATAATCTTATGTAGCTGAAAGTGTATCACGCATACAAACAAAACAAGGAAGATCCAAATTAGTGCCATGCAAATTTTATAAATAGAAAGGCTCGGTTATACTAGCAATGATGCAACTTAGGGGGCGCATGCATGGACAAAGAAGGATAGTAGAAGGCATTGTTTCTATGCATGGTAAAGTTGGTACGTGAAGGAAAGAAACAACATACATACATGTGTGACTCATTGCGCAGGCCCACTCAGGCAGTATGTCATACCCAGTTTATTAAATAATGAGCAGTAATGAGCACTAAGATGCATGAGCAGGTAGTGTGCTTCTCCCAAACAAAATGGTTACTACTGCTACATATCATTAGTCTCAAAAAGAATTCGACCTGCTGTAGTATGTACACCTCAAACGGTCTTGACAAAACATATGGGCACACTTATTATTTATTGTTGAATTTTTCATACCTTGGAAGTTGTTCTCCTAGGTGACTTTTGCTTAAGTCACTAGAAAAAGGGGTTTTGTCATTCGGACTTTATATTAATGACTTGAGATGAGCATTAAATGCACTTTAGATATTAAAGTGTACTTTAAATAAAAATTTAAAAAGTGAGTGAATTAATTTTTAAATTGTGGAGAAAAGTGATTTTATCACAACCACTCATCTAATCTAATCTGGGCCCTTGGATTAGATGGCTTTTCACTCACCCTAATTGTTTTTACCTAGAAGGCAAATTTTCCAAGTGAAGAGGCACTTTTGCTTTTTGAGAGAGAGAGAGAGCCATTTTTCTGAGAAAGAGGGAAAAACGCACTGGAGCAATTTTTTTCCTTTGGCACGAAAATCGAGGAGGTGAAGGTACATCAGACTTGGCACGAAAATCAAGGCAGAAATAAAGTGCATTTATTGCAGCCTACTGTACTGTCTGTACAGTACGGATTCAGTCCGTACAGGGCACTAAACCCGAGGCAGAGATTCAAGGCACAAAAATCAAGGCAGAGATTTTGGGCATGAAAACCAAGGCAAGTACAGCTGGCACGATTTTCGAGGCAGTACCGTACAGTATTGCACAGTACGGGCAGTACAGCCTGTCCGTACAATAGGCGTACAGTCCTGTAGCAGCACGGAAATCGAGGAGGGTACAAACAGAATTTCTGAGTTTGGCACAAAATTCGAGACAATTTTTATCTTCCGGTTGAGATATGTTGACTGATTTTTGTCTACTGCTGTATTTTTCAAAGATAAATAAAGATTTTCTCTCTCACAGGTTTTCCCTAGAGGTTGGGGTTTTTTTGGGTCATTGGACCAAAATTTCTGAGTCCGAATATTTATAATTTATGTGTGAATGTGTTTTTAATTGCTGCTCATAAAACTTGTAGAAATTCTTCTTGTGTTTCAGTCCTATATTGTTTATGAGAAGTAATCAAATTTGCAGCAGAATGATAAATTGGGTTGGGCATTAAACAATGTTTAAAACGGAGTTGGAAACCGGGTTGGGAGAGTGCTGAAAATTCTACATTTATTATTCTAAGTCTTCATGTCTGAAAAGCATGTGACCCCATGACCTAGTGGCAGTAAAGTGCGTGTAGGATCGCATAAGTGGCAATTACACAGCTGTTACTATTTGATATAGTAGTATCTACTATCTATGTCTACACTCGAGTAGTGAGTGCATGCATGAAGAGAGATGGTGATTGGGTGCATGCGTTATTCAAATTGATTATGCTTTTCTTAAGATACAGTTGGGTTTAGTGCCATATGAAGCTAAGAGGGCACTTTCATTCACCCATGTTGCTATTACAAACTAAAATCAAAGCACCTTTATCATTTACTGTTACGAACTAGAAGCAAGGGTGCACTGGTCATCAGGGAGATCAGTATGAGAATCATGTCAAATTGCCATACATGCAAGCCAGCACAGCCTAACTTCCGTGCTATCTATTTAAACAGCAGAAGTGGAAATAAAAGTGTGCTTTGTTGTGTTCTATGCATAGTGTGGTTTCTGTCAGCTGGCAGCATGCAAGAGCAACAAAAAGTTAGAACGTAGGACTTAACCCAGCCGTCTATTACTTAATGAAGGCATGTGTGGGGAAAGTCCAGTGGTATGGGCAAGTGGATCTGTGTAAGGCACATGCACTCTAGGCTAGGGCACATGGACTTAGGTTATTTGAGTCCTATAAAGTAATGTTAAATCCCCATTGTAAGAGGTTGGAATCCTAGAGACCACCTTTTGTATTTCCAGATTGATGGTTAATAGATCTTTTTTGTTGCTCCACCATTGCCTTCTTGCTTTCATGTGTGCTTAAATACTTGGATAATATATGCTTGATTACTTTTGTGTGCAGGTTGCTAGGTTAATTGGCAGATTGGACGATTGTATCTCTGATCTGTGTCAATTATTACAGGTTTTAGTGAGCTACCTTAGCCCCTCAGGTCATGCGGCATGCTACACCACCTCCTAGCTCCCTCATAGTGATCAGGATGACCAGGATAGTCTTCATTCATCAGAACACATTTATTCAAAGTCACGCCCTGTCTAGTGGCAAGATTCTTCCATCTCAGAAGCCTCACCTACACCACCTCCTAGCTCCCTCATAACGATCAGGATGACCAGGATAGAGTCTTCATTCAGAACCCATTTCTTCGAAGCCATGCCCTGTCTGGTGGCAAGATTCTTCCATCTCAGAGCCTTGCCTCTCTTCTTCACCCTTTTTTTGGATGATCAATTTAGCCCACTTTTGACCCCATAAGCCCTTGAAAGACGGCCTTCTTTGATCCTTCCCTCCTGTTTTTTTTGGTTTGACGTAATTTTTACTTACATGCAGCTCTTTCTCATTAAGCGAAATATACCCCCTAGAGTTGGCATGCACCAACCCTAAGCGAGAGGCATATACGTTGAGGTGACAGTGGGCTTAGTGTCTACAAGTTGCACTGGATTTCCATTGAGGAAGCAGTGCAGGTTCGAGCGTAAACACTCTCATAGGATCCAAAGGTGGTTTTAGTTGTGTTCTTACTATCCAATGATAGAGATGATTAAATTTAATTTTGGTTCTTACAGGATAATATGTTCTTGGTCACTTCAACTGTAAATAAAAATGTCCTTGACCTCTCCTAGTCTATTTAGTCATTCCACAAGTGGTTGCTTTCAAGAGAGAAACGAGATAGACTACCAATCACAACAAAAAACAAAACCAATAAAGATGAGCTGTAGAACCAATGAAAGTGCCGTTACATCAGAGTCTTGTTACTCAGATTGTAGGAAATCACAACCTAATTTTTATTTATAGAATCATATTGTTTACATGGGAGGTGGAAAAGAATGTTTTTCAAGCATGCCATTCATAATAGTGTGATTTCATGCATATTTGCTAAATATATTCAGCAAAAGTAAATGCCTGCATATGTTTTTGTGCAATTCTTAAAACATGATGGTGCAAGTGGTATTCTTGTTGTGTTTGTTTCCGTTATTTTTCCTTTTACAGTATTCCCAAGAGAAACATGAAAATTTTAACAGTATTATAACAGGTTTTTATACTAATGATAACAAGTTCCTTTCTCAATTTTGGTAGGATTTCTGGTTGGGTTTATTTCTTTTTCATTTCTTAATTCACTCTACAGTGGGAGATCCATTTGTATGCATGCATATGTGTAAGAGTTTGTGGTTTATTGCTGGGTTCCTTCTTCATACTTATTATTTTGGTATTTACAACATTGGCATAGAAATCATTTGTAGCCTTATTTTGCAGGTACTTTTGCGGCTAGAAATGTCACACTAGAATCTATAGAAATTTTCAGAACTCATGAATGGTTTCATGAAAAGCCAACAATTTATTTCCGATGTCAAGGGGAAAACAAGACCTTTTTGCCAGATGTGAAAGAAAAGAATAATTTGTATTCTTTCAAAGGAGAAGAGTCATGGCAGGTACTACCACTAAGTACTTAATTTGAAGAATATTTATGTGTCCCTCCTTTCTTCTACAGGAAAAATTATACAGATTGTTTTACTTCCGAAGCAGCGCTAATGTATAGTTCAGTGAAGCATGTGGCTGTTGACAATTTGAACAGATTAGGTAATACAGACTACATAGGCCAAATGGCATTACAAGTTTATAGCATAATAAAATAACTACTTGTGAAGAGGATTTATGTTGTGATAACTGCTGCCTCTCGTATGAACTACAAAAGTGACCCTGAAATCGAATTGTCTCATCCTGTGCATCAGAAATTTTTGGAATGCTTCCCATCCAACCTTGACAGGAAGCATTACTTTTTTACCTTATGTCTACAAACTGCATAAACAAACCTCCTTTCTTGATTCTTTGATGCTTGGTTCTTCCTTTGTTGATTCTTCCCTATGAGGGCATTCCCTCTGGCTCTTGATATATATTGGTTTCCAGAGACAAAGTGTGCCTGCACTTTCACTTTGTTTGAGTTTTAGTTATCTCACTTTTCAAAGAAATTCTTTTGAAATCTGAAACTCTTTAACAAACATGATTTATGAATTTTCCTTTTATTATTTTATGTCTCTAGAAATTCTTATCATTCTCCGAAGGACTTTTCGATTCTGATTATCTATCTAAAGTTTAAAGTTGAAACACCTTTCAAATTTACACCATTGTTAATGGCTTTTCTCATGGTAAATGTTTTGTCAACATGGTTGTTGTTCTTATCCTTGATTTGACAAGGCATCGTATGACATGACATTCAGTTATCTAGCAAAACGAATTTCTGCTGTTTGGCCAAATCCTGTCATCATCTTTCTTTGTAAAATATGAAACTTGTACAAATGCCTTGCTCTTGTCATTGTGCAGACAAATATGTTATGGCCATGATAGTCATCATTAACTTACAAGAGGTTATGAGAGGCGTAGCTTCCTCTTATTTCCATTGTAGTTCTGGTCCAAAATACTAAATTTTCTGATTATGTACTGATATCGACTGTACTGAATAACAAAAATCAAGTATTTCTCTCTTATTATATTGTGGTTTACATTTATTGTCTATGTACTTGTGTGGTTTTTTGGAAATGGTATCAGAGTCACAATAAAGAAGAGCCGAGGAGAAGTAAGTGAAGGGCCTAAGAACTGCGTTGATCAAAGATGAACTGAGGGACTGGTCCCTCACAAGTTGGACAGGAGAGGCCAAACTGGCCAATACATAAACAGACCAATGAAAGGAAAATATAAGTTATAGTTCTTTAAGAATTAAATATTAATAAAGCTCTAAAGTCTCATATTTTAATTATCAGAAATATCAAGGAAAGGAGGACATTGTGTTTTCCACAGACACAAATGTGTAGTAAGTGACAAAATTTTGAGCATATGTAAGGCACATGGTGAGTGCACAAGGTGCATGTTCTAGAGCACTTGTGACCACCACATGTAGACTTAAAATATCCACCACATGTAGACTTAAAATATCTAGACCATAGAATATAGATTCCCAAAGTGTTGAGGGCACCACAAGCGTATAAGTGCAAGTTGAACAAGCACATACAGAGGAGTACATGCAGACAGAGCAGAGAGACACATGGTCAGAGGCTGAGTTAGGAAAGTTGGGCCTGAAACAGACTGCCACATGAGAGCTTGCTGCAGAGAAGACAAGTTTGTAACAGAGACAAACCCACAAGAACACAGAGAATACTGCAGAGAAGGTGAATTTGTAGAAGAGACAGACCTGCGAGAAGCCAGGGTCTGCATAGAAGAGGATCAATTTGAGTGTGCGCAAAGCCACAGTACTAGGGCCACGCCACAGAGGAGGGCTTGAGAAAGTTGAGTGCATAATCACTGTAGAGATCTTGAGTCAGGCTGCAGAAACCAGAAATTGTGTGTGCTGATTTCATTGAGGTGTAAAGAATTTGAATGCACAAGTTACAGGAAACCCCAATCTGTAGAAACAGTCTATAGTCCACAACAACAGTGGGTGTGTGTAGGGCACATACAAACCCATCCAACTGAGGACAGAAGTAGGGTGTCACAAAACTGCGGGATATAGAACACGACACAGAAGGTACAGGAAAATACTCTGGCTGCATAGATTAGGGCTGCAGAAAAAGCAGACTAACTCCACATGGCTGAAATAGCACAGCTTCTTAGACAGACCAACACAGTGAGTCTATACTTGTTTTTTGAAATAACTATATTTTTCAGGATAGGAATTTAAGTTTGAACAAAATTTTGGGATGGACTGATTGGTGAAAAGGTGTTATTCAAAATTGAATTTTTGTGGTGTTTTTGGGATAATTATAACAGTAGGATTATAGTTTATGAATTTAAGTGTGACAGGCAGCAGTGTAGTAGATTTACAGAAAATGGTTGATAGGGGAGATTCCAATGCCAATGTACTTGGGCATCAATGATTTAGGCACTTATGTTTGTTGCATTTTTCCATTCTAAGTAGGTTTGAGATGGTTGACGGCCTTCTTGCTATGGAGAAGATGGAAGTGAGATGTACAATATACTTGGTTGGAAAAGAACACAAGGAAGTTATTAGCATGGAAGCAAGCCAAAATTTGGTTCTTGTGCATGTCGAAATGTGTGTTGTGACAAGAACACCATCATGATTAGGGGCAAGGTTTTAGTTACCTCTAGTTGCACTGAGAGGAGCGAGGTGCTCTATGTTGATTTTTTTGAGCAGCATTGAGAGCGATTCTCTTAGGAGAATGGAGACACCTGGTCTAGGACCAGGGTGTGGACTCAACCTAGAGTTGAGTGGTCATTTTGTTGAATGATGATAACTGGTCCGGGACCACGATATGGACGTAGTCCAGCACTGGGGTGACTCAACCTTGAGTTGAGTGACCATTCTGTTGAATGGTGACACCTGGTTCGGGACAACTGTGTGAACTCAACGTAGAGTTGAGTGATAATTCTGTTGAATGATGATATCTGGTTTGGGACCACGATATGGACCCAATCCTACGCTAGGGGGCCTCAACCTTGAGTTGAGTAACCATTCTGTTGAATGGTGACATCTGGTCTGGGACCACGATTTGGAACCAGTCTAGCACTAATAGACTCAACCTAGATCTGAGTAGCCATTCTCTTGAACGGAGGCATCTGGTCAGTTACCAGGAATTCACCTAGTCCGGGACTAGGAACTCAGCCCGACGCTGAGGGCCATTCTCTTGGAGAATGCAGGTGCTTGGTCTGTTACCAAGTATTTGACCTAGTGTCAAATTATGCAGCCTATGGCTGAGGCACCTGGTATGTTACTAGGAAGGCACTGTAAGCCCTAGACCGGGTCTAGGCATGTGTGACACTCTGACCCTTGATCAGTGGGCTTTGCGATCTTCTCCAAGGCTTAGATACCCTTGGTTAAGACACCTTAGTACCCGATCTTGGTGTCACACAGAGTGTGAGATAAAAGCATTGGTAATTCTTTTTGTTTATGATGATGTACTTTGAGTGGTGATGAAAGACCACCTTGACCACTTGTATTGACCACATGGGCACTTGAAGAAGGATAAAGCAAAAGTAAAAAATACATAAGGACTTTTGGACCACATGTAAAAGTCAAAAATACATAAGGACTTTTTGGACCACAGGAAGGCTAAACTTTAGAGGCAAAAGTCAAAATTAGAAAAGAATAAAATAATGATATTTTGTTCTTTCTAATTTTGGTCCACTTACAGGTGACTCAAAGGATATAAAAGAAGATCCAATTCATTATCACACACACTTTGCTGTCACAGGTGCAGCTGCTTTAGAAGAAGTTTTTTGCTGGTTCAAGAAAAAGAATGTTTTGTGGATATGCCCTGGCATGGATGAGTCTAGCTAGGGCATCCACACCTATTGAAGCCAAACCCTAAACTAGGGTTTTATCAACAAAGAAGCAACAACAGTTTTCTTCTTTTCATGTGCTAGGGTTCTACCTCAGTTTTCCTCATAGGCAACAACAAACTTTATACGGGAAGCCTCTATCCTTCATTCTGCAGCATCTCTACTCCACGGGCAGGGGTGTACAAGTCATGGGCAGTTGGTTTTCTTCTACGGGCAGATTGCTAGAATCTTGAGTAGCTTCCCCTCCTTCTTGGCATCCCTCCTTCACCTCACAACACTCTCCTCCAAGGCTCAGGAAACCTTAAGCTAACCCTCGAGCTGCTAGTAGACAACCTGGAAGTGTTCAGGGTTTGCTAATAGACCCTTGGGTTGCTCGCAGACAACCCAAAAGAATTCCGGGTCTGCTAACAGACCTCAGGGCAGCCTTCAACAGCTCTTCGGGCAGATTAGCATACCCTCAGGGTAGGGTAAAACATGCCTGGTAGAGTTCTGGCAGGAGCAGAGGAACCCAACAGGGTTCGGGCAGCAGTAAAGTTGCCCAACAGATCTCCAGACAGCCCAACAGAAATCTAGGCAGGCAAACAGGCCCTCAGGGCAGAAGACAGATTGATCCGGGCAGCGGGCAGGTTGATCTAGGTAGAGGGCAGATTTGTTTGGCAGGACAAACAAACTTTTGGGCAGACACAAGTTCGGGTAGCATGCTAAATCTGGGCAGGAGAGAGAAATTAGAGAAACAAGCCCTAATTTGCTAAAAAGTCCTAATTTGGCATTTATGTGAAATTAATTTATCTTCTATAATTGTGGTACAAACCCAGTTAGGTTTTGTGGATTTTCGAAGAACTCAGTCATCTCATTTACGAGATGAATTACTAATGCTTTTGGGGTTTTTGTCCTTAAAAGGTTTCCCCAGTGAAAAATCTTGTGTTCAATGTGTTGATGTGATTGATGTTGTTTACTGCACTTGTCAATTGTTTATGTTAGTTTGCAATTTTAAAAAGTATTCATGCTAATGCTAAAAATTCAACATGGTATCAGAGCTTAGCATGTGAAGACACAATAAAGGGAGATTGCTGTTGTCTTCCTAGACCTTGAGATACGTTTTGCAGACTTAACATTTGACTAAGTGGTAGAGATGGCTGTCAATATCTTTAGACGAGGAGAAGCTACAAGGTTCAACTAACTACAACTCCTGGAAGGTTAGGTTGACAACTATTCTAGAAAAAGATGACCTGGATGACATTGTGTTTAATGTCATTGAAGAGCCAACGTCTATCATTTATGATTCTGTCAAAGAAACGGTGATGCCCAACATCACAGCTCTAAAGACTGCCAAAGAATGCTTTGACACCTCGGCCAACTTGTATGAAAAGAAGGTTTCCAGTCAGAAGAGAGTCTTGAAGAAAAGGCTACGAACTTCGAAGCTGAACAAGGATGAAGGAGTTGATTCCTTCTTCACGAAAATTGCACAGGTAAGAGATCAACTTATTGCTATTGGTATTGCTGTTGATGATGATGACTTGACATGAGAATCAACCAACTTTCGAAAGACTTTGGCATGGTTGCATAGAAGAAGAGGGAAGGACTTCAGGCAAGGTAACCAAGGAAGTTGACCTTGCACTTGCAGCAAAGACAAAGAAGTTCAAGAAGCCCTCCCCTCAACAAAAGAAGGGAAAGAAACCTCAGGGTAAGTTCTCTTATATGTCAAAAGTGGAATGTTATAATTGCCACAAGTTTGGACATTTTTCCAAGGATTGCAGACAAACCAAGAAGAAATCTAAAAGAAGATTTCAAGCCTCTGCTGAAAAAGCAGAAGAAGAAGAAGAAAACCAAGGCTAATAAAGAAGAACCTAGAAGAGAGTACTACCTGATTTCTGCTCTCTCTGGTTCTAGCACAAACAGTGCTAGGTCTTGGTTGATGTATAGTGGTGCCTCCAGGCACATGACAGGTAATCGTGGAGTTCTCACCAGTTACAAAAAGAAGAAGTTCACCACTCAGGTGGAACTTGGAAATGACTCCACTTACAAGATTGAAGGAGTTGGCTAAACTTCACTTCAACTTGACTCAGGTACGGTTCTCCATATTTATGATGTCTTATATGTTCCTGGTTTGAAAAAGTATATTTTATCTGTTGTTGGCTTAGAAGACATTGGCTTTTGAGTCCTCTTCATGGACAAGAAATTCCTTCTATGGGCAAAGGATGAAGAGCTAAGCTCAACTATACAGATCGGGGTTCGAGAGGCAGGCCTTGACAAGGCTTCAGAAGATTCCACTCATACTTTGGTACTTCATTCAGTTGATCCATGTGAGCTGTGGGATAGAAGGTTTGGACACCTTCACTACTAAGCTCTTACAGGCTTACAGAAGATGGTCAGCAGAGATGTGGTCTTCCATGAGAAAGCTATGTTTCGTCAAACATAAGAGTTTTCAAAGGAAGATGAAGTACCTCCCCTAGAGTTTCCAGTTTCAGAAATTCAGAGGGAGGAAGAGGAATTTGAGGATGCACTTGAGGACACTGAAAGTCCACCAGAAGAACGGCTTGAAGTTCCTCCTTTGAAAAGGAGACCTTCTTGTCACTGAGAGACGGTGCAAGAAGGCGAGAAGCATAAATCTCCTCCTGGGACTTTCAGTGAAAGCATAAGACCACATAAGTACTCCAGTCTTATGAGCCAGCTTATCAGTGCAAAACCTTCCTCATACGAAGAAGCAGCAAGTCAACAGGTATGGGTTGATGCCATGATTGAAGAGTACAATTCAATCATGAAGAATGATGTGTGGGAAGTTGTTCCTAGACCAACAGGAAAGCTAGTAGTGACATCCAGATGGCTTTATAAAGTCAAGCATGCTGCGGATGGCAATATGGAGAAGCATAAAGTCAGATTCGTAGCTCGTGGCTTCACTCAGAAAGAAGGCATTGACTATGATAAGACTTTTGCTCCTGTTGCCAGGTATGTACTACCATTAGAAACATCATTTCACTTGCTGCAGTAGTAAGATGGAAGTTGCATCAAATGGATGTAAAGACAACCTTCCTCAATGGCAAGATTGAGGAGGAAGTCTATATTGAACAACCCGAAGGCTTTGTGACTCATGGGAAGAAGACCCATGTGTGTAAACTGAAGAAATCCTTGTATGGATTGAAACAGGCTCCGAGACTCTGGTATGCAAGGATGGGTGGATTTCTCCATAGCTTGGGGTTTTCCAAAATTACAGCTGATTCTAACTTGTACTTTAAGGTTGTTCATAATCATGTCTTGATACTTGTTCTATATGTAGATGACTTGTTTCTTACAGGTGATGAACAGTTGATAGAATAGTGTAAGAGGGAGCTTACCTTTGAATTCGAGATGAAAGATCTCGAGTTGATGCATTACTTCCTTGGCTTAGAGGTTTGGAAAAAGCCAGGCGAGATCTTCTTGACACAAGGGAAGTATGCAGTGCACATCTTGCAAAGATTTGGGATGCAAGACTGCAAGTCTATGGGCATACCCATGACTGCCAACTTGACAAAGTTGGGTGACTCAGCTACCGGTTCACAGAGTGTGGACTCTACTTTGTACATACAACTTATCGGATCCTTGATGTATCTCGTGCATACGAGACCAGACATCTATTACACAATGAATGCTCCGAGTCAGCTTATGTCCAACACTTATGGGCTCAGGTATACTTCCGGGAGTGGAGTATTGTTATTTGGATATGTTGATTCAGATTGGGCTCGTAGTGCAGTAGACCGAAAAAGTACCTCTGGTTACTGCTTCAGTATGGGATCTGCAATGATCTCTTGGTCTAACAGGAAGTAGGATTCCATAGCTCAGAGTACAGCTGAGGCAGAATTTAATGCTGCAAGTGATGCCTACAAGGAAGAAGGTTAGCTCAGAAAACTTATATCTGATCTGTTCAGGGGAAAGCTTGACTTAACGATCATCCACTGCGATGATCAGAGTTGCATAAAGATTTTGGAGAACCCAGTGTTTCATGATAGATCGAAACACATTGAAATGAGGTATCATTTCATCAAAGACCTAGTGCAGAGAGGTGCTCTGAAGCTGCAGTACATTTGTATGGATGAACATATCGCAGATATCTTGACCAAGCTTCTGACAGCATCAAAGTTCGTATACTTTCGTGACAAGCTTGGCATGATCGAGAATGCCTCTCTCGCTGAGAGGGAGTGTTGATTTTTTTGAGCAGCATCGAGAGCCATTCTCTTAGGAGAATGGAGACACCTGGTCCGGGACTAGGGTGTGGACTCAACCCATAGTTGAGTGATCATTTTGTTGAATGGTGATATCTGGTTCGGGACCACAATATGGACCTAGTCCAGCACTGAGGGGACTCAACCTTGAGTTGAGTGACCATTCTGTTGAATAGTGACACTTGGTCCAGGACCACGGTGTGGACTCAACCTAGAGTTGAGAGATCATTCTGTTGAATGATGATATCTGGTCCAGGACCACAATATGGACCCAGTCTTGCACTAGGGGGACTCAACCTTGAGTTGAGTAAGCATTTTGTTGAATGGTGACATCTGGTCCGGGTTCACGATGTGGAACTAGTCTAGCACTGGTAGACTCAACCTAGATCTGAGTAGCCATTCTCTTGAATGGAGGCACCTGGTCAGTTACCAGGAATTCACCTAGTCCAAGACTAGGAACTCAGACCAGGGCTGAGGGCCATTCTCTTGGAGAATGCAGGTGCTTGGTCTGTTACCAAGTATTTGACCTAGTGTCAAATTATGCAGCCTATGGATGAGGCACCTGGTATGTTACCAGGAAGGCACTATAAGCCCTAGACCGGGTCTAGGCATGTGTGACACTCTAACCCTTGATCAGTGGGCTTGGTGCTCTTCTCCAAGGCTTAGTTACCCTTGGTTAAGACACCTTAGTACCCGATCTTGTTGTCACACAGAGTGTGAGATAAAAGCATTAGTAGTTCTCTTTGTTTATGATGATGTACTTTGAGTGGTGATGAAAGACCACCTTGACCACTTGTACTGACCATAGGGGTACTTGAAGAAGGCTAAAGCAAAAGTAAAAAAATACATAAGGACTTTTGGACCACAAGAAAAAGTCAAAAATACATAAGGACTTTTGGACAATAGGTAGAAGTCAAAAATACATAAGGACTTTTGGACCACAGGTAAAAGTTAAAAATACAGAAGGACTTTTTGGACCACAGGAAGGCTAAAGGAAAAAGTCAAAATTAGAAAAGAATAAAATGATAATATTTTGTTCTTTCTAATTTTGGTCCACTTATAGGTGACTCAGGATATAAAAGAAGATCAATCCAATTCATTATCACACACTTTGCTCTCATAGGTGCAGCTGCTTCAGAAGAAGATTTTTGCTGGTTCAAGAAAAAGAAGGTTTTATGGTTATGCCCTAGCATGGTTAAGTCTAGCTAGGGAATCCACACCTATTGAAGCCAAACCCTAAACTAGGGTTTCATCAACAAAGAACTAACAATAGTTTTCTTCTTTTCATGTGCTAGGGTTCTACCCTATGAAACCGGATTCGTCCAAAAGGGCCTGCGTGTCCCGTGTCTGCGTGTAGGACACGGACACGCTGACAAAATGTGTCCGACACGTCTTTGCAGCGTGTCCTGTTTTCGGACACGCGTGTCCGAGCGTGTCCTGTTTTTGGACACGCGTGTCCGAGGACTGTCAGTGCGTGTCCTAAAAACAGGACACTTTTTCCACTAAAAAAACGCCCAAAATTGCTTTAAATCAAAATTTTCACTTTCATTTTATCATTTACAAGTGTGGAGAGGGTTCTAAAGTGTGTTTGGTGTGCAAGTGAAGAAGATTTGAAGGATTTAAATGTGTAATTACTAATGTTAAATGTGCATTGATTTTGATTTCTATTGAATATTTGTAAAAATTTGGATCTATATGTCTATATTTTTAATATATATAATATTTAAATATATATATATATATAACGTGTCCTACGTGTCCTGATTCCAGGGGTCACCGTGCCCGTGTCGAACACTCGAATCCCCGTGTCCTTCTTGTCCCGTGTCCCCGTGTCAGGTGACTTAGGTTCTACCTTAGTTTTCCTCATAGGAAACAACAGACTTTACATAGGCAGCCTCTATCCTTCATTCTACGGCATCTCTACTCCACCGACAGGGGTATACAAGTCATGGGCAGTTGGTTTTCTTCCGCGGGCAGACTGCTAGAAGCTTGAGTAGCTTCCCCTCCTTCTCGGCAGCCCTCCTTCACCTCACAACATTCTCCTCCAAGGCTCGGGCAGCCTCAAGCTAACCCTCTGGCTGCTAGAAGACATTTCAGAAGGGTTTCGGGTCGGCTAACAGACCCTTGGGTTGCTAGTAGACAGCCTGGAAAAATTCTGGGTCTGCTAACAGACCTCAGGGCAGCCTTCAACGGCCCTTCGGGCAGATCAGCATACCCTCTAGATAGGGTAAAACAAGCCTGGTAGAGTTCGGGGAGGAGCAGAGGAACCCAACAGGGTTCAGGCAACAATAAAGCTACCCAACAGATCTCTGGGCAACCCAGCAGAAATTTGGGCAGGCCAACAGGCCCTCTGGGTAGAAGACAGATTGATCCGTGTAGTAGGTAGGTTGATCCGGGCAGAGAGCAAAACTGTTCGGGCAGGACAAATAGAGTTTCAGGCAAACACATAAATTTGGGCAGCCTGCTAAATCTGGGCAGAAGAGAGAAATTAGGGAAACGAACCCTAATTTGCTAAAAAGCACTAACTGGGTGTTTCTGTGAAATTAATTTATCTTTTATAATTGTGGTACAAACCCAATTAGGGTTTGTGGATTTTTTGAAGAACTCAGTCATCTCATTTACGAGATGAATTACTAATGCATTTGGGGTTTTTGTCCTTTAAAGGTTTCCCCAGTGAAAAATCTTGTGTTCAATGTGTTGATGTGATTGATGTTGTTTACTGCACTTGTCAATTGTTTATGTTAGTCTGCAATTTAAAAAAAGATTCATGTTGATGCTAAAATTCAACACTATACATCCCAGTATGGGGGAGATGTTGTCACGTAAGGTAACGTAACGTAACGTTACATTACAAAAAAACAAAATTAAAAAAAATCATGTTGGCTCATAAAATAAAAATATGAAAAGTAGTTAACAAAATCCATGTGGCACTATAAAATAAAAAAATAAAACTTAAACCCAAATCTATCAAGCAAGAGAGGGATCAAAATCTATAAAGCAAGAGGGATCAAATTTCTTGAGTTTAAAATTTAAAAAAAATTGTACCTCAAGAAATTGGATCCCTCTCGATGCTTGATAGATCAGGGTTTAAGTTGGATCTATGCTGGTTAATAATTTTTCACAGATCTTATGTTACTTCTTTCTTAAGCAAGAGATATATTATTTAAATGATTTTACGGAGTTAAGATGAAGGTAGAAGAAGAATGTGGCAAGAAGATAAATGTTCCTTAGTTCTAAAGTGGAGAATAGTTTTTATATGTTCATTGATTTGTGTAAAGAGAGAACAATTTTGAAGGGAAAGAGCTGATGGTGAAAAGTAGAGTAATAGATTTGTAGACATGATGAAGATGTTACATGGTCAGTCAGTGCCAGATAGATTTTGGGCTGACACAATGAAGACACTAATATAATCACTGAATATAAATGCAAACAAAGTTGTAATAGAAGCCACGTCGAAGAGGCTTGGACCGGTGAGAAGCCAAAAAAAGTAAACCATTTAGATATCTTTGGTTTAGTTGCTGATGGTGACACATGTAGAAAATTTGTTATTTGCTGGGTATGTTGACCAAGGGAGAACATATAGGTTGGTGGGTCTTTGCATAAGTGAGATTGTTGTGAGTGGGATGTAAGAATTGTTGAAAATTCAAATTAAATCAGATTGATGATGAGTGGTTTGAGATGACAAATCAGTGGACTGGAATGTCTCGAAGGTTGGACAGTGATCACATGATGTTGTGTAAATAGCACTAGAGGTAGGAGATGCCAAGACGATTGGTGGAGGTGGTCAATGAGGAAAGAAAGACTTGAACACGTGAAGAAAGAAAAGCTTCCTTGGTCCATTGATGGAGGAGGAGGAAGGCTTGAAGATGTGAAGAAACAAGAGTTCCAGTGGTCCAGTGATGGAGGAGCTAGAAGGTTTGAAGACATGAAGACGGGGAATTTTCACATTCTAGTGGATGGAGGAGAAGGTGGAACACAAGATAGTGAAGATGAGTAGTATTTTCATCAGCTTTTTGAATTGGTATATGTTAATTTTGCTCGTTATTCAAAAGTTGTTGAATCCCAAGGTGAAGAAGTTCAAGAGTTTAGGAAAGCACTCATGGTTCCTCTAGTGAAGCTAGAGGTATTGGATGTATTCAGATCAATATTTTAATACTTGGACTCGAACTCGAAATTAGTCAAGGGTCAACTCTGACTCGGACTCGAAATCGATAAAGACTCTGTCGATTTGAATTTAATGAGAGTCGCTTTACTAAAACATACATAGAATATTTAAATTTTAAAGAAAAACAATATTGTAAAGATTCTAATCCTTGATTCCAAAGCATTAGAGGCAAAATATCCAAAGTCTTCTCATGTAAATATCATATAAGGGTGAATATATCAAAATAGCATGAATTGTAGTGTGCAACAGTGCAATACACATCTCGAACATATAATACATAATCAATGAGGCCGAAATGGCCTATAGAGTCCAAATAACATGCAATGATGCCACTACATTATACATCATACATCATGCATGTCATTGATCAACATGATAAACCATCAAACTCATCACCATTGCTAGAACTAGAAGTAGGACTAGAAATGGCATAGGAAATAGCATCATCATTTGGCTCAAGATTGGACTCCTCATGGTCATCTACAATTGCAACAACAGTAGTAGTACTAGTTGAATGCCTAGAAGCACAAGGTTAGGGTTCATCTTATAGCTTTAGGGTTAGGGTTATATTCTAGCTTGCACAAAATAGGAAAACAAGGACGAGTTTTCAATGAGCAAGGCCATTTAAAAAATGAATGTCAAACATAAATCATAAATCATACATGTCAGTGAATCATTGCATATATTGGAATCCTATTCATTAATAGCACCCTATGCCTTCCTCCTCTAGGCTCTAGCCCTTGCCTCTACCTTCAATCTCAAAGTTGATCCTCCAAGTACATTAGTCAACGACTCAACACCCTACAATTTTCATGAAACTTTTTAATTCAATAGTTAAAATTAGGTAGAAAAAGCTTCCCATGCTTAATAAGTGTTTTTGCTTGAGTGAAGAGTATAGTTTTATTAAAGTCATGACAAGAGTTCAACAGTCAACATCACCGACATCAAGGTATATAGAGGGGTTGATGTGCTTGATTAAATGCCAATCCAATACCCTCGTACTTGATAGAATTTGGTGGAAACTTTGCAATTCTGAAACCTTTGTGTTACCACCTGAGTTGCACTCAGTCGGACGTTCAAGTGAGCCGCCAAAGATAAACAAGTAATTGTTTAAATTAATAGTTCAAAAGTCCATTCAGGCCTTTCAGGGCCCTTTTTTCACTTTTTTTACCACATGTTCATACCCTTTAGGAGATTGTAAAAAATGTGCTAGCATGAGTTTTTTGTAAAAAACTTGGCTTCCTAGGACTTGGCTATCAAGCCAATTATTCCAAGGTGTTTTTTCCCTTGTTAATTATGCAATGCTGAACAAGCGATGTACAATTTTCGAGTTTTTCACCTGCTCCAAAGCTGGAATTGTCGTCTTGGTGGTCAAACCCTGGGAGGTTATTAAAGTTCACGTGTCCATGTAAATGAACGTACTAGACATTATTATTGAGTCATATGGACATGTGCTAGGTCCCCCTAGGTTATTTTTTTTAATTTTCGAGAAAATAAATTTTCCCACAAAATTAGGCCATTTTTTAATGGTTTAATTAAAAATCTTGTAAAGGGAATACAAACTTGATCCGAAGGCGGAATTTCACGTGGAGATGCTCGTTTTCATGCTTTGAGCGTCCTCTTTACCTTGGGGCCCACTTTTCATCTACTTTGGGTGATTAAAAAGTCACTTAAAACCATTTTTTGCTAAAGAGGCATCGAAATGTTAGTTTAATGTTAATGGTGCAACAAATTGGCAAAAGAAAAAGTCAAAGGAGACAAGTTTTGACATGTTGGGTGACGTGGCAAACTTGTCCTCCTTGAATGGCGACCTCATACCTTGGCTAAAGCGTCACCTTTGCATTAGTTTGGATGCCAAGCGAATATCTCAATGATTGAGTAAGCTCGCCATCCTCCAAGCTTGGCGTCATGAGATATGGCCCATGCTTTTGATTGGCAACTTGGACGCTATGGATTGGCGATTTGATTGAATGGATGGCGGCTTCATCAAAGGAAATTTCGAATGGGTTAAAAGATGATAAGGGTGCGCACCTCCTTCAAGGATAAACACGCGTGCTTAATTGGTAACTTAACATGTTGGCATGTTGTCTCAAATTGAAGGGCAAGTCAATCCCATGTTTAAAGCAATGTGGTTGGTATAATTTAGAAGGTTGGCTTGTGATTGATAATTGAAGGATGTGCCCCCATCCAAGCTTGATGCCATGGTTTATTGGCATATGATTGATGGATTGGTGGGGATCCACTTGAAGAGATGGCACACCTCTTGAGAGGTGTCGCCAAACTCTTGAGTCCCACTTCAAATTAACTCATGATCATTCCACAATCAACTCCACAACTTGACTTCAAGCTCTCAGTGGTGACGCCCCCCCCTCACTCTCTCAAATTCTATTTAAGCAAGTCACTTTTCCATTGTTTAGGATGAGAAGGTGGAACCTCTACTGATATACTTTGTAACTGTTCTGACTTCTGAGCAATGTTGCATGACTCGAACTCGGCTGGCATATGACTTGCCGACTCGGGAAAGACTCGGGACAGACTCGGGAAGACTCGACAAATAGGAAAAAAAATATTGATATTAATATAAAGCTCTAATTTAAATATATTTATTTAAAAAATTATAATTATTAAAGGTTTTGACAATTTTATTATTTTTGTTTAAATATTTCAATTTTTATATATATAAATTTTTTTAATTGAAATATTGCATAATATTAATACATTTAATTTTTAAATATAACTATGAAGAAAAAAATATTACTATTTTATTAAGTTAATGATTATAATTAATTTTAGATAAATTAAATAAATGATTTATTTTTATTTGTTTGTAGATTTATGAGATGCTTTAGTTCCTAAATTTTTTTACATAATTCCTCAAGCTAAAAAACATTAATATACACTACTATAATGATCTATAATAAATAAAAACAAAGAAAAACTACGTTTATAACTTTATATATATAATTTATAATTTGTGTTTGTAAGATGATACGATTTTGACCTCTTGTCACGTAGCTTCTTTCTTATCAGCGACATGCATCTAGGGCAGAGGTTTTACAGGCCCATATATGTTCGATAAGCCTCGACCAATAGGCAATTTACAACAATATTTTTTAAAGTCTCGGGCGGTATTCGTTAATTATTATTCTGATAGTGGGCGGCTGGTTCATGCTGCATTCTCGTAGTGACCCGTTCTCATGAAATAATTTCTGGCTTGAAAGCATTCAACCCCTCGAGTTATGATGATCTAAGAATTCATTGAATGATGGGCATCACTATGGTCGAGTCCGTGCGAGTTCTAGGGCGAGTTCCGACGAGTTCGTGCAATTCTGGCAAGTTCAGACAAGGTGGCCGAGTGTGTTGTCGAGTCTCTTGCGATTACTCGGGTCGGTGGTTGACTCGGCGCGACTTGCGAGTCCAGTGCAAGTCGTGCTTCACTGGTTCTGAGTTTGATTTTTAATAAAAGGCTTTGGAGGATACTCTAGTGTTGTCTATGGTGGTTTGGATACATGATGCTTGTGCTCTCACGAGGTGGTATCTGCATTTTATTTAGCTTGTCTTTGGTTTGGGATTACTAGCCTACTAGGTAGTTGCATTACAGTGGGATAGTAGGTAAGACTTGTATGTTTACTTTCCTATTGTTAGTTTTCAGAGAATGCTAAGAAGTTTATGAGTTTTCTTGTTTGAATGTGTTGCCGCCTTTCACACACCAGGGTCACGTGGCAGAAATCTTCAAGCCACTCGGTGTGTCCTTGGGGGCAAGTCTCGAGTCAAGGCTATCACCTTGTTCTTGACTCCTCTGTTTAGGCTCAACTCCTAATGAAGCCAAGGGGGGTAGACCCTATTAAGTTACTAAGGATAATTACTTAGCGTTGTGATGTTAAATTGAATGAATTGCTTAGGAGTTTGCAATTTAACTATAGATAATCAAAGATGACAAAATATAAAAGATGAACACACGAAAGCACAATGCCGAGACACAATATTTATATAAAGCAAGAAAATAACCAGTGCCTTAGAATGGAGTCGAAAATAGAAACAATATACTTGCATGTGCTTGGAGTAAATGTTTTGCGACTGCCTCTTGGTACGTTTTAAGTTAAGTTTGAAGTGTGAGTTGATTAAAATTAGGCTAAGGGGGGGACTCCAGATATACCCGAGAGTACTTGGAGTATGTCCAAAACTAAACCTTCACGGTTACCCGCAAGGAATATGTGGGCTGAAATGGAGTCTCTTGGGCTATTGTTTGTAACGCACCCGTCAGGGTGTGACAGAGATTGGCGCCCCGAGGTCACTTTTCAGAAGTTCCCGCTTCCTTTGGGTATTTTGCCACCGTGATGGTTCGATCTAGGTGTTGGATTTTCACCTGTTGGTTTGTTAATTTGGGAGAGTGAGTCCTAATTATACTAGTCACTCAAGTGCTTTTGATACAGCTTGACTGATCGGACGAACCGCAGCCAAGTGCAGAGCATACACACTGGAGTCTTGTCAATTTTAGTAAGTTTTAAACTGGGTGTTCTTGTTTAAAAGAAAACCCTCCAGGAACCTCTTTCGATCCAAGTGGATCTCAATCGGGGAATCGAGGAGGGGTTAATTTTATAATAACTGAAAAACAAATGATCAAGAGAAAACAGATACAAAATTCTAGTTTTCTAATTAGTCCTACCACGAATCTCTTTCCCCTTTCGGGTCAATCGGGAAGTCGTGGGGTAAGTATTAAGATTACTTTGAAATATAAAGTATGGAATATGAAATTAATAATAAAATAAATTATACTACCCTGCAGATTAGATCAATGCTAGCTGGAAAGAAATGAGCAAAAAACAACAAAAAGGACACCGACGCAAATCCCCCCAGGGGGGATGGGGAATGGGCTTGAAAGAGCCTATTCAAAAAATAATTTTATTAACAACGGTTACAATATCAGAGAACTGATATAATTCCTCTTGATCCTTATATGGATTGAAATCAAGAGCTTACAAGGTGCGAAAATCAAAGGTTTAAGTCAAATGGGAGATCCTTGGGGGGATTTGAACGCTTTTGAGTACACTTCCGAATAGCAGATTCCTTTATTTTCTGTTACACCTGCTAAAAACCAGCGAGCAAATTAGAATAACATGTGCCCAAAAGCACTTTAAGAGTACCTTTGGATCAGCCTACCTTAACTCAAAAAAGATGAAGTTAAAACTAGCTAAATAAGTGAAAAAGGAACCAAGGAAAGCAAGATTTCCTTGGGATCTTGGCTTGCTGTTTGTGCAGCTAATGAAATATGCACTGATTGCTGGATTTATCTTTTATAACAGAAAAAAGAAATCTAATGCATGCAAGCTACAAGTTTTCTTTAAATTTTCATGCAAAAAGACAATTTCCCTAAAGCTAGATCTAGAATGCTTATGAAACTTTTTTAAGTGCAAGATCTAGACTATAGGCTTTGATAAGATAGATCTATGTTGGAATTACTTTTAATATGATAGATCTAAGCAAAATCAAAGCTACGAACAGAGTAACCGGGTAAAAATGTTGATTTTTTTATAGAAATGAGAAGAAGAGAAGAGAAGGTCAGATCATTGCTTGAATGGAGCAAGCTGAAAGGAGGCCCTTTTGTGGAGTGCTGAGGGACAGAGTCTTGAGTTTATTGGATAGGAATGGCGTCAATCTAGATCCACACCTTCATCCAATCGGGAACCTGCAACTAAATAACACAAGCCTGCACACACCTCGTGAGATCTGGATATAGATGTATAAAGCAACAAAAATGAAAGATCATGCCAAAATAACCTTATTTAAACATATAACTGAAATTTTTGAGCATACATCATATGGATAAACAAGATCAAACAATCTAGCTTTCCTAGTTTACACCCTTACTAGATTCAGCCGAATCCTTGAAGCCAGAACACAGAAGCAGCACAGAATTTGGCAAGAAATTGCAGCTACCACATCAGCAGCATAACACTGAGAATCCACACATACACATGCATTACATAGTATAGCCTCCAAAGCTTCTTTATTCACAAATGATGATCAAATACAGAGTTACAATGGCAATCCCTTCAGTACAGCTCTAACTAGCTTGGAAGAGGGAGTCTCAAGCAGGATATATACGAATTACAGGCCATCCAACCCAGGGGGGGCGCAATTCCTCATGGAATCAAGTGAAATCAACTGATGGAGAGTTCATCAATGCCTAATCTGTGTCTAACTGAGCCAAATCTGAGTCTCACTGAGTGCAACTATTAATCGGGGGGCTGATCTGACCGACACTTCAACCTGTTGACTAAAGCATCCACCAAAACTCATCCAGATGAGCCAAAAACGTGTGGAGGAGAGAGGGAGGGCAAAATTCCCCATAAAGGATTCTGAAGATCAACTCTGGATTTGATTTGATCACCTCCTTCAGTCAAGGATTTGTTAGATCCAGTGAATCTGCTTTAGATCTGACTGATTTCAATCAAATCGGCTGAGAATCCATTGATCTATGATTTTGGATTTGCTTCATTATTCATCAATTTATTAATTAAAATCATCAATAATTGATTTTTGGGGCTTTCTGACCTGAGTGATGGAAAATCACTCAAAACTAGGAAACAGTGGGTCCAAGGGTTTACATGGTGCTCTTAGCTTGAAAATGAGCACCTACATGACTGAAACTGATTATTTGGCCCACTTTTATTACAAAATCAAATTTTCCAATTAAACTATTAAAAAATAGCCTAAGTTTTGGAAAAATTAAATTTTAATAAAAAACACTGAAAAAACTCAAAAATTTGAAAAACTGAAAAACACCTAGGGGGGCTTGGACATGTTCATATGACTCGATAATGATGTCTAGCATGTTTATACATTGACACATACACTCTAATAACCTCAATAGGCCTAAATGCCAAGCCGACCACCCCAACTTTGGAGGTATGGAGTGAAAAATTCAGAAATTATCAGTCGTTTATTCAACGACCAATAATAACCAAGGGAAAAAACACCCTGGGCTGATCGGATTGACAAATAAAGTCTAAGAGACCGAGTCTTTTACAGACACTATCATGCTAGAACATTTATTACAATTCCCCTATGGGGTATGAACATGTGATATAGTACAACACAGCTTCCCAGAAGCAAGACTGAAGGTCTTCTGAATTCCGAACAAGTTATCCTTGTCTGGTTCACCAGGCTCACTGGATAGAAAAACCACTAAGTACAACTTAGGTGGTAACAGAATGCATATGCTCTAAGTATCTCTTATTGTTAACACTGGCATTTAATCCCCGATTTCAAGTTTTTGTGAAGTGTAGTACATGTTGCCTAAGCTGTAGGAGTGGATGAGCATGTTAGCTCTACTGCTTGTCAAGTAAATTAAGAAGACGCTGAATCCCCCTGATTCCACTAAGAGGATATCTCTCTATGCTTGCTATTTCTAGTCAAAATAGTTGTTTTAGCTTTTCTAATTTGAAAAAATTATAATTTTTCCTTGGTTACTTGTCTTTTGTTAGTTTAGAATCTAGATCAACAAAGTTCAAGTTTTCATTATAAGTAGATTTGAATAACTTTTTTTTAACAGAAACTATGAAAGATTTAATATTAAACAGGCTGTGCACAACCATACATTACAAAATAGCTTTCTCTAAGAGTTCATGCTGTTCTGAAAATGAGAAGGCAAAACAGGGCCAAAGAGATGACCATAAAAAGTCAAACAGAGTTTTTACATAGCTGCTAGAAACAAAGGTAGTATATACCCTAATAAACTGCTGGTTAAGAAACAAACAAAAAAACATGGACTATCAAATTCATTTAAAGTTGCCTGGATGCTTTAGTGGCTAAACTATCGATTCCTCCTCCATAAGTTGAGCTGCCCCTGGGGGATTTTCATTTGCATGACTGCCTTGATTTATGTTCACCAAACGCTGAATGTCCTCCTGAATCTGGTCCACCTTCCCCATTATTTCTTTGAGATTCATCTCTGTGTCGTCAATCCTGGAGTCATGATTGCTGTCCATGATTCCAATAGCCACCATTTCGTACAGACGCCTTAGATTTTTCTTCAAATCAGCAAGATCGGCATTTTCGTTTGCATGGTCCATTCTGTCTTGTCTGGAATTGGGGTTGGTAAGAATTAGCCTAGAGAAACTACTGAGGAGGTCCCTTTCTGAACCTGCGAGCTCTTGAGTCTGCTCACCACAAAATAGACCACCGAGGACAAAGTTGAGGGTGGTAAATTCCTGTTGAAGAGAGTCACTTTTTTTCTTGCTGCGACAAGAGAGAGTGCCGACCGCTCCTTCTTGCCAACCTGAACACTTTCACCCAAAAATCGAATTGTTACCCGCAATGAGAGGCTGACCTTCAACAAGAATGCTGAACACAGCGCCTGTATTTGAGCACTACAAAGGACCACCGGCTTGAGAAGAGCAGTAACAGGTTAGGAACACATCAAGAGCCAACCTTTCCTTGATGAAGACCCTGATCAGAGGCAAAGACTCCCACGGGATCCCCTGAACAATGCCTTCATCGACACCAGAAATGACAGCCAACAAAGTCTTCTCCGGAGGATAAACAGAGTGAGAAGGAAGCACAACGTTTACAAAGGGAGCATGGAGGTAGGGGAAACTTCCGAAAGAAGCCATATTGAAAAGGATGAAGAGACCTGGAGCGTGCGAGCTGGGAGAGTAATAACGCTGAAGGAGATGGCTCATTAAGGCAACAAGGATCAAGGTAAGGCCGGTGAGGAGTGGAGACCACGCGTCGACGAGGAGGGGAGCATGGGAGAAATACATTAAAACGTTTGAGCCTTCACAAAACGCGATGGGATGGGTAGATAAGGGGGTGTGATACCACAAGTTCATTAGGGAATGGGTTTAATATTTATGCCTAGTCCGTTGAGACTATAGTGACCTTGAGGGAGGGAGGCCCCTACATTGGCCAAAGCATCTGCTGAGGCATTATTTGCACGAAGAATGTTATAGAATTCATAGTTTTTCGATAGGAGAGGGATGATTTTACCATATAGCCGTTGACACTTTATGGAGCCTGAGGTGTATCCATTGTTCATTTTATATATGACATGTCTTGAGTCTCCAAATATCGCTATCCTAGAGTGATCAGTATTAGCATAATTTCCATTCCTTGCAAGAGAGCCATCCACTTGGCCTGATTGTTTGTCCTATGGCCTAAACCCCAAGCAAAGGTTTGTTCAGTTTGTCCTCCGGGATCCAAAAGGATTCCCCCCGCACCAAGTAGATCTGAATAACTTACTAGATATGAAAGGTTTCATTTTAAGAATTTCAAGTTTAAAGATCTTCTAAAGGTTAATCTGCCCTTTTTTTACGAAGTTCTTCAAGTAGATCTAAAGTCAGTGCAGGTAGAGTACTTTAAGGTTTCAAAGATTTATTTGGCTAATTTAGCGCACGATTTGCTTGTTCCAAAAGAACAAGATCATAAGGAGGAAAGCTTTCTAGCTTGCCTTCCTTAGTTAAATTTCACATTTTGGTTTTATTTGAAACTTAGAAAAAATTTGCAATTTTTTGTAGTTTTTTTCCTAAACACTCCTAAAGTGTTTGGGACCATCTTCTAAAAATTGTTGTTGGTTGTTTTTTTTTCATTCGATGCACAGGTAGAGAGAAATGCTGGCCAAAAATGTAGTGTTCCATGGGGACGCGTCCCGCAGGGTCGAGGACGCGTTTCCATGTTTCCTACGTCCCAGGGACTTGGGGACTCTTGGCGAAACGTTTCCCCCCACCATGCCCCTAAGATTTTTTTTTTAATGTTTTCCCATTATTTTCATTTTTTGCAATCCCTACTTGGTACTACTTACAAAATAAATCAATATATTTAGTATTTACATTGCACAATCATGAATATACATCAAATGAATTATTATTTTTTATATTATATTTTATATTTATAATTTTAGAGACGTCCCCACGTCCCCCCCGAATTTCCCTAAATTTGGGCGTGGTCTCCATGCGTCTTGAATGTGCGTTTCCCAAGCTCTCGCGTCCCCTTGTCCCGGAAACTTGGGGGAACATTGCAAAAATGGAAGATTTAAGCAGGCGAGAAGACTCCCTACGTTCCCCACTCTTCATCCCCTTTCTCTCCCTTCATTTTTTGAATGAAACTTGTAAATCCGTTGATTTGAACTATAAAGATCACGGGTGTCCCAAAAAAGTAGTTTTTAAGCTATTGTAGTAACTATAATAAAAGAGATAGGGAGGGTTGTTTTAAGCCTTCTGCAATCCCCATCCAGGGATCGATGTGGTGTGCTTAGTTAGTATAGTTTATTTTTTCTTCATGGTTTAGTTTGCTTTTCATTTTGGAAGTAAAGGCATTATTAACTTCATGTTTTCTCGAGTATCCTGAAAGAGGGAAAGAGATTTGTGGTAGGACTAATTAGAAAACATGTTTCTTTTCGTTATTTCTTAAAGCTTTTATAATTAGCCTGGCTGTTCTCTCTCGAGTATCCCGAAAGGGGGAAAGAGTCTCTCAGTTGTGAGTAGTCAGTGAATTAACATCACATTAGCTTTAATAAAATTGACAAAGGCTTTTTCCCGGTATGCTCTGTTGCCGCCTAATTAGCACCTTGGTTCACGTGGCAGAAATCTTCAAGCCACTAGGTGTGATGTTGGGGGCAAGCAAGAGTCAAGTACTGTCACTTGATCTTGACTCCTCCGTCTAGGGTCTCTCATCGCGAAGCCAAGGGGGGTGGTCCTTAGTAAAATGATCTAAGGCTATTTTAATCTATGAAAATAAAACAACTATTTTAGGAGATGATAACACAAATACTGAAACTAAGATGAACTGCAAATAACTTAAGTAACTAGCATATAAAATAACATTCCATACAAGACATCGATTAACTTAAATATCAACAATAAATAAGAATTCCAGATAGATAGAGTTCCTGTGTAAAGGGGGTTGCTAGTGATGTCTCAAGAAGTATTGCAGTTGTCTCGGTTGGTCAATTTTATAATTATTAAATGAGTAATTAGGGAGTTGGTAAATTGTTGATCAATTTTATTAAAAATGTGGTAATGATCTGATTATTAAAAAGGGGAAATGGTATTCCAGATATACCCAAGGGGTACGTGGAATATGTCTGGATTTACTAAGAGGTGGCTCTCACAGTTACATGTGGACTAGATGGAGTCGTGGGGTTGTGTTCAACACTACACCAACACGGGTGTAGCCTAACGGGGCCCCACAGTCACTTTCTAGTAGTTCCTGCTTCACTTGCAGAATTTCCCCACAACTTAGTAATATCGAAAGTGCTGGATTTTCACTTTAGGGGTTGGTTGAAGTGTTCAACTAATTACTAGTCACTTCAATCCCTTTCTGATTGTCCCACCGATCCAGCCAATGGCCTGCAGTGGTCACAAGAGCATACGGGAATTGAAGTCTTGTTTATTTTAAAAATTTTAGACTAGATTAGAGTTATTTAAATCACAGTGTCGATACTCTCGTTACTGAGAACACAACTGAATTCATTAATTTTACTTAATGAAAATAAAAAGAAATTGAAAAAATAAAAAATAAAAACTGAATAAAAAAAAAGTACAAATCTCCCTTGGGGGGATGGGGTGTGGGCACTTGGCTGCCCACTTGCTTCTCTTTTTTACAATGAATATTATAAATAAATACTTGTGTTCCTTTGTAAAATAGGAGACACAAGTTTACGAGTCTGTAGAAGCTTTAAAAGATTGATGAAAGGTACACAAGCAAAAGGGAGTTCCAGATGACTTGATTCTTTGAAATTTGGGCAGCACTTCCTTCTACCTGTTCATCAAAATGCAGAAATCAGCGACTAAAAATGACACTAAGATGCCAAATAATACTTTAAAAGCATAAAAATTTAACTAGTCTTAAATACGGAAAGATAGATTTTTTGTTAAACTTTAAAACTAGATGCTAAAGATGGATCTATAATGAAATGTTTAAACTTCAAACGCTTTAGATCTTATCTTTTAAGAACTTATACTAAAGAGTATTCCTAAGATCTAATTTAAATCTTTCAAAATACTTTGTAATTAGTACAAGTAAAGTAACAAGGAATATTGTGAATTTAAATGAGAAGATAGTAAGAAAAGCCTCGATTCAAGAAACTTGTGCAATGGAGTCCTCAATTGGAGAGCGGAGGGATTGAGATCTCTTCAAATAAACATAGAGGTGTGATGGAATCAAACAAGAACCAACACTCCTTTACGCTAGATGTCCCTGCACAGTTTGAACAATGACTACACCAAAGCGTTATATTTGAGAGTACCTATGCAAAAGATTAGAAAGCATGCATACAAACAAGTAAATCATACAACTCTAGGATCTATCCAAATAAATAACTCAGAGAAATGAGTAAGAAACTACTTATTTATCCTCTTCTACCATTTATCATTAATCCTTCAAAGACCGGTTAGAACAACAAAGCATGTAACAAGAAACTGATAGAATTATAACTTATGTAGCACAAGAAATCACCACACATTGATGCCTGACACAAGTATGCCTCCAAAGCCTTTTGATTTCATTCATAAGTTCCATACAATTATGCCCGACACAAGTATGCTTCCAAAGCCTTTTGATTTCATTCATAAGTTCCATACAATTTCTTCCTCAAATGAAGAGAACTTGCTCTCTTAAATAGAAAAACTTAACATGAGGGGGCACGCTTACTAAAGGATGAGCTTGATAGCTTGGCGTGAGTTGGATATGAGTTGGATCCCCATGCTTTGGGGCATAAAGAAAGCACTTACCAAAATGCCAAAAGCTTAACCTCAAACCAAATCTTTCTTTCTTGGGAAAAGTAACCTTCTCTTGGAAAAAATCCAATTTGATATTTAGCAACCATTTCTTTCCTTTTGGTGACTTGTACTTCTTAGGAATAATTCTATTTACCTTTGCCAACTCACGAAATCAATTTTCGTCAAGTTTCCAATTTTTTATGAGTTGCTGAATTTCTCATTTTTTCAAAATTTTTGGTCTTTTTTTTGTTTTTTCGAGTAATTATTAATTTTGGAGATGAATAATTACTTGAAAACTTAGGAAAGTGGGTCTTGTTGTTAAATGGGTGCTCTGAATTAGAAAATGAGCACCCCCATGGCAAAAAAAACCTCCTAGCCACACTTTTATGACTTTTTAGAGTTTTACAATCAACTTATTAAAAATAAGCCTGTAAAAACGAAAAAAATAATTTTTTTTCCGAAACTAAAATCAACTTATGGAGGACTTAGGGCATGTTCATAATGATTCAAAATAATGATTAGCATGGTAATATACATCGACACGTAGGTTTTAATAACCTCCCAAGGACTAACCACCAAGGCAATTATTCCAGCTTTGGAGGCTTGGGTGAAAAACTCAAAAATTATTTATCGCTTAAAAATGATAGATAATTAACAAGGAAAAAACACCTTGGAATAATGCATTGATGACTAAGTCCTAGGAAACCAAACCTTTTACATAAATTCATCACGCTAACTCATTTTATTACAATTTCCCATGGGGTATGAACATGCTAAAAAAAACTAAAAAGGGCCTAAAAAATGGCCTGCATGGACTTTTGAACTTGAAAACTGGACAAGTAATTGTTCATCTTCGGCGGCTTAGTTAAAAGTCCAACTGAGTGCAACTCAGGTGGTAACATGTTCTAAACCGTTGTAGTGTGTCTGATTAGGTGGTTGTACTAGAAACGAATACGAGTGACTAGAATAATAGGGAAATCCATATAAGCTTGTTCTTGGCAAATCGGGAGGTCGCAAAGGGCGATTACCATAGAGCCAAGGGGCTACTCCAAGCAGGTTATGCCTCGCCCTGTTGGACACTTGGTAAAGCCGCTTTAGCGTTCATTTCAAGAGAACTTGTCTTATTGGGTGAAACCTGTATTTACCCACTCCCTTAATCAGTCATTTAATAATCTAAAATTTACCAACCGAGACACTGCAATACTTTCACCGAGATCACACTAGCAACCCTCATACATGAGCACTCTTTTCATTAGCATTGGTCTACTTTATTTGTATGCATAAATCAATCTCGCAAGTGTCTTGAATGGTTTGCACATTTTCTAAATTGCTAAAGTAATTCATATGCAGTGATTGGTGGGTGATATTTTTACTCATTTCATCTTAACTCCTAGAATAGTTGTTTTGACTCTCATAGATTAACGACCTTAGATTATTTTTCATAGGGACCACCCCCCTTGGCTCCGCTAGGAGTTAGCTTAGACGGAGGAGTCAAGATCAAGTGACAGCACTTGACTCTTACTTGCCCCCAAGGTCGCACCCAATGGCTTGAAGATTTTTGCCATGTGACACGAGGTGCGAATTAGGCGACAACACCTTGAAAAGTATTAAGTCTGTTGAATTTTGAATGGCATTGAAAATTCTAATTTTTGCATATGAATTCTAATAAGGTTGGAACCACTCCTAAACATCCTGAAATAATTAATGGTAAATTTAAAAATTGAAGTAAAACATAGAAAATGAAAGATAAGGAGAATGCCATTTTACTTTAAGAATAAAAAATTACCATTTAGTATTACCAAATACTAATGGAATATGGATAGATAGAGTAAATTTTTTTACACTCAACTTGACCGGTTCAGGTCGGGACTCGACCAAGTTGACCAGTTCGGTATCGAACTAGTCGAGTTGAACACCAACTTGGTCGGTTTGGTACTGAACCGGTCACCCGATCCAATTTGAAGGTCGAGTCGGCTTGTTGAAGTGTCAACTTGGTCAAAATCGGCAAAGTCCAAGTGGACTGATTTTTAAAACAGAGATTCATATTAGTCCCATTTATGGCAAAATATTATGATTGGTGGAAGTATGTAAAGAAGCCACATGATCAACCCTAAGAAGTTTTGGATCAACCAAAAAAAGTACAATTTATTGGGGTGGATGAGACTCTTGATTGATTATGGCAAGCTTTGGAGGCTTTGTTTGTGATTTTTGTAACAATTTGGTACCTAGGTGTGGAAGAGGACAACTTTCTGAAGTTAAATTAGTTTTACATGTGGTATCAAGCGAGAATAATTGATAATGAGGTGTTTTACATTGCATCAACCTTGCTCGTTATGTGTCATGTGGTGAACAATTTTTGCTAATTTGGTGGCAACATTAAAACCTTATTTTTGAAGTGTGTTTGAGAGGGGTAGGATGCATCTTGACACTTTTCTAATAGGTAAATTATTTATCTAAGACAAACATTTGTTTCCATGTGACGATTAAGGGAGGAGGGTGTTAGAGTTATTATTATAATGGTCATATATTTTAGTTACATTGTAATAAAATGAATTAAAGTATTTAAGTCACATGTCATAATCTAATTCACCTGACACGAGGACATGGGACACGACGACCCCATAAACAGGACAAGGGGCACACACACACATACATATAAGAAGTTACAAAAATGAAAATATAGACATATAGATCCAAATTTAAACTATAACATTTACAAATATTCAATACACATTACAAATTCACAAATCACAATCTTTATGTCACCGACTCCTAAAATTACAAGTTAGAATCATAAATTGCCCATTGGAGATTTCTCATTAAGTCATCAAAATCAAAATGTATTACATGGATGTGAGAATGCCATTGGCAAACACAAAATAGGGTAGAGGGAAGAATCTCATTTGTCAATAATCTTCCTCCATGTCGAAATCAACAAAATCAGCACCACTGCCACTGCTTTCTCCTCCATCGTCATTGTCGTTGTCCTCATCCTCCATGCCCAATCTAGTATCTACATCTATTGGTGTGGAGAATGAACCCTCAAGAGGATCACCATGATTAGAAGTTATCATCTCTAGCACGAGATCATTAAGATCCATGTTGGCTAATGCCAACTCAACAATGTTGTCCATACCCATATCATCAGGAAACACATCCCACATCTTTGACTTTCCCTTCAACTAATCCTTTCTCTACGTGTAAATAAGACGAAGGTTGGTGTGCACATACACCATTGTCTTTGCCTGGGACTGCTCAAGCCTTCTCTTTTTCGAATTGTACAAGAGGATGAAGTAACCTGAGCGAGGACCCTCAAGGATAACTGTAGTAGAATACGGCATGTTGCCCCATGATTTTCCCACCAAACATAGGGCTTCTTAATCCCCCATGTCTCCAAGCACATTGTAGCCTCCAAATCTCCCACTGCCAGCGGAAAACTCTACGAATCCCTCCTCCACCTGATTAAGGGATGCTTTCCTCCCTTGTGAAATCTTTCCATCCATGGATTTTGCTTTCAAGGATCTCAAAGGAAAAATCATAGAAATCTATCAAGATGACTCCTTTGTGTTTTCAAAGGATAGTAAGAATTGTATAAGTCATCTTAAGCAAGTGTTTGAGAAATGCAGAAAATACGGAATATCATTGAATCCAAAGAAGTTGATTTTTGGGGTTGATGAAGATAAGCTCCTTGGACACATAGTCTCAAAGGATGGAGTAAAAGTTGATCTAGAAAGAATCAAGGCAATCAAGCAAGTTCCTTTACCCATTAATAAGAAAGCATTGCAATCATTCCTTCACAAGGTAAACTTCATCAGAAGGTTCATCCCTAACTTTGCCAAGATAGTCAAGCATATTTTGAATGTTTAAAAGAAAGGTGTTGAGTTCAAGTGGAGTGATGAAGGCAAAAAAGCATTTAAAATGAGTAAGGAAGCTATTGGAAGATCTTTGGTATTGGTTAGTCTAGATTATTCTAAGGAGTTTCAAATCTTCTCATGTGCTTCTGAGGACACAATCACATGTGTGTTGTTGCAGAAAAATGACAAAGGGAAGGAACATCCTATAGCCTTCATGACTAAAGCATTACAAAACGTGGAATCAAAGTATACGATCATGGAAAAACAAGTTTATGTTCTTGTTAAGTCTTTGAAATATTTTCAAGTATAGGCTATTCTAAGATAATAACCTTGTTCTGTAGTTCACATTTAAAGATATATTTTAGCTCAATAGGACTGTTTGGGAAATAGATGCAAATAGGTTTCAAAGATACAAGAGTATGACTTAGAAATTAAACCTTGGACTATCAAGAGGAATCTTCTCCAACACTGACCATGACTCAATATTCTAATGTCCCCAATGAACTATAGTATCTCTCACCTAAATCTATCTAGATCTCAATGACGGTCGTTCATGATGTCAACGATTTTATGAAGGAGCGATGTGGAGTTTAGGGTGGGTAATATGGTCCTCTTTCTTCTCCACATTAAGAGGGGAAGCAAATTTTGTAAACTTGTATCATAACGACTTCTCTTTGTGGTCCCCTGGTTAGCTCAAAGGGGGTATTCAAATAATTGGTATAATTTGTACATATGACCATGACCCATTCATATAATATCAGTATGTACCTGTAAGTATGACCAAGGCCATATTCTTTATTCTTTTATTGTATTACTAGGTATGATAGACTATTAGATTAAGTAAGCACAACACAAAACTAGCAGAAAAAGGCTTGAGCCATTCTCTACTTTCATCTTCATACCAATGACGGTATTATATAGTACATGGATCAAAGTCACCTCAAGATATAAATGTCACTACCAAGTCATCTGTGGATAAGTATGACAACTTAGAATGTGATAAGAATGACAACTCACAATAAAGGTGATCTAGGACTTTGTGATTGCATAAGGACTTGTTAAACTATTAGATTAAGCAAGCACAAGACAAACTGGCGGAAAACGCTTGAGCCATTCTCAACATTGATCTTCATACCAATGATGGTATTATATACTACATCAATCATAGTCACCTCTAGATCTAGATCTTACTTACAAGTTACCAGTGGATAAGTATGACAACTTAGAATGTGATAAGAATAACAACTCACAATAGAGGTGATCTATGACTTTGTGATTGCATAGGGACTTATAGTCTAACAAGGTATGCTTAATGCTGCCCCAGTCAAACTTGAAATGTAGGCTCAATAACCCTCTTGGGATGTGTGCCCTTGTTTTGTGGAAACTAGAACCATAACCTCCTTTTGTATGGTTAAGCCTGACCTAGTCAAATTTGATATGTAGGCCAAAATTTGAATAACCCTCTTGGGGTGTGTGCTCTGGTTTTGTGGGACCGCAACCCCCTCTCGAAGGGGCACCTCACTTCTTGATGAGCTATATCACTTGAGTTGTGAATACATACACAACTCATGCTCTCATTTGTATAATCTTTTCTTGTGATCTTCTTGATCTCCCTTATAGAGTGTGTTATGCCCAGGTACACCTATATCTTTGGTGTTCTCTTGTGTTTGGCATTTCTCTCTTTTATGTGTACACGCACATTTCTTGTGTATAGTACATGTACTTAGGCATATTTCTCTCTCTATTTCACTAGGGTTATCTCTCTCTATTGCAATTCTAATTGAGCTACTATATAATTTGGGTTTGCTTTTGGTTCTATTCAATTCCCTACCTTCATTTGTGAATCTCAATATAAATCTCTTTTGTTGTATCTGAGTGATATTGTTCTTTCATTTTTTCTTAAGAATTGATTGCATTGCTTCTCTTGCGTAGGTTTTTCTGTTGCTATTTTTTGACAACGTTGACCTTTACTAAGTTGACAAAAACCCTGATGGTGATGGATGAGAGCCCATGACTTGATGGGTTTCTGTGTTAATTTTTCAATGCCACTTGGGATTGTATTGGGATTGACCTTCTTCAAGTTTATAAGCTGAGGGAAAACATTTCTTGGGGCAGTCATTAACCAAGGATTTATTACGTTTATCCCCAACCTTAGTGTTGAGAAAGTCTTGTCATTGATGTCAAAGTGGCTGTGGCCTGTGGGTGTGGCAGTGATGATGATGTGTCATTGATGTCAAAGTGGCTTCTGATGTGGTAGTGAATCAGTGATGATGATGTGTTATTAAGGTCAATGGTTGATTGATGTATGGTTGTCAAAGTGTCCCTGAAGCAGTGTAGCTGCTAGTATGTTTGTCTCCAGCATATCTGTCAGCAAGAATGGGAGCTGAAGAACGTATGAGCAAGTCTGGCAATGATCTACATAGCATAGGAAAAAAAATGACAAGTTACAATCTCTTGAAGACTCAAGAAAACACTAAGACATCTCTGCGTGAAAAGTGCGCTAGCTCTGTTTTGAGTCTTGACCCTCTTGTTTGAACCAACCCTCTATTAGATTTCGATCAGTGTTTGTCTCAATCCAAATGAAGGATAAGCAAGCCTAATGCGCAAGGAATATGCTCCAGGTGGTAAATCGTCATTAGCTCCTCCGCACATATCGAAAGCAAACCAAACTACAGGAATTTGGTATTCCTGCAATTACCTGTCAGTGATCCTTTTGAAAGAATTGAAATCGATTCTACAACAAACAAGATGAGGTCGTCTAAGAAAGACCTTGGTCAAATCTTTTCTTTATTACCACGATGGGTTCACAGCTCTTGCAAATCAATTTTGAAAAGATGGCGCTGAGTTTCTTTTGCGTTGGAGGGAAAAAAGAGAAAAGTAAAAAGATGGAAAATGAATTGGTCATTTGCTGAGCAGAGAATGTGCCTTGGGAAAGCCAAATCACCACATTAACATCCTTCTTGTTTTCACAATGGGACCACAGGCATACAATGGTTAGCGGAAAGCAAATCGTGACCTTGTTCCTCTCTACAACGTTTGGGTCCATGCTGATTTAACATTATGCTCTGTCCTGCACATTGGGCCACACAAAATTAGCATGAATTGTATATATAAGAATTCAGTTTGATGAGAAGAGGGGTGAGCAATGTGGATAATTCTTTTTTTACTTGTGCGAATCATAGAGGAATGCGTGGAGGGCGTTTTGAGCTCTTAGTGTATGCGTTGGATGGAGATTTTGAAGCTTTGATATTTTACAGCGAAGAAGTACAATTTTGCTATGGCTTTGGGTTAGATGAAGTTCTGGGTTTTTGGTGGATGGAGGTTCTTTTTGTCCTTGGTTCTATATGTAGGTTTTGATAGCACATCAACAAGTCGCTTGATAGCAAATGTGTAAATCACAGAAAGGTGTTGAAGTCTTGTACCTTGTAAGTTGTTCCCCTTAGTGATTTTGCCTAAGTCACTAGGAAAAGGGGTCATGTCACATGGCTTTTGTATTAATGACTTGAGATGAGCATTAAATGCACTTTAGGGATTAAAGTGCACTTTAAGTGAAAAATTAAAAGGGTATTGGAGTGAAATTTAATTTAATGGAGAGAAAATGAATTTATCTCAGCCACTCATCTAATTCAATTTGGGCCCTTGGATTAGATGGCCTTTCACTTAACCAATACAACTTTTATTTAAAGACAAATTCCATGTGAAGGGGCACTTGAATGAATTTTTTCAGAGAGCAGTCCACTTCTTGAGATGAGGAGCACGTGTTGGTGAGAGTACAGGCACACATTCCGATTCTGGGAAGAGACATTCTGTACAACAGTTCAGAGAGAGAACCTGCACACATTTCTAGACAGTTGCACAAATTTCTAGAATGCTGGCACAGTTCCCAAGGCTGCCGCTGCAGCAATTAGTGTGTTCGTACAACCTTCATTAAATGCGTCCGTACAGTTTTAAGTGACAGCAGGGACAAGAAAATTGAGGTAGATTACAAGCACGATTTTCGAGGTGTTGGGC
>LPNX010911963.1:13637-43910 GCA_001517045.1 Pseudotsuga menziesii | reverse complement strand
ATAGTTTAATTGGAAAAATTGATTTTGTAATAAAAGTGGGCCAAATAATCGGTTTCAGTCATGTAGGTGCTCATTTTCAAGCTAAGAGCACCATGCAAACCAATGGACCCACTGTTTCCTAAGTTTTGAGTGATTTTCCATCACTCAGGTCAGAAAGCCCCAAAAATCAATTATTGATGATTTTAATTAATAAATTGATGAATAATGGAGCAAATCCAAAATCATAAATGAGTGGATTCTCAGCCAATTTGATTGAAATCGGTTAGATATGAAGCAGATTGACTGGATCTGACAAATCCTTGACTAAAAGAGGTGATCAAATCAGATCCAGAGCTGATCTTCAGCTGTCTTCATGGGGAATTGTGCCCTCTCTCTCTCCTCCACACGTGTGGACTCTCCTGGATGCTCTGTGGAGTGATGTGTCATTGTAGGGGTTGATGTGTCAGCTCAATCAAGCCCCTGGTTGACAAGTAGGCTCAGTTCAGCTTCAGTTCTGCATTGATGAACTCTCCATCAGTTGATTTCACCTGATTCCATGAGGAATTGCGTCCCCCCTGGGCTAGATGGCCTGTATTTTGTATATATCCTGGCTAAGGCTCCCTCTTCCAAGCTAGTTAGCGCTGGACTGAAGGGCTTGCCATTGTAACTGTGTATTGATATTCATTTTTTGAAATAAAGAGAAGCTTTGGAGGCTCAATTGTGGAGTACCTTTCATGTGTGGATTGTCATTGTCATGCTGCATTCGAGGTGAAACTGCTATTTTTTCAATTTTTTGCACTTAACTATTATCTACCTGAATGGTTATTGAGATCATAGGGATAGATCATTGTAAGTAAGCTTACTTACTTATATTTTTTGCATATGTTTGAATGAGTTAATACATATATGTTAAATAAGATTATTTGCATGCTATATCATCCCCTTCTCATATGTATCTTCAAATTTGATAATTCTGTTTGTAGGAGTTGTTTTGTAGCTTACAGGTTTGCCATGACTGGAAGATCTATGGTTCAGGTTCGATTCCATTGATTTCCAGCAGATACTTCTATGATCGTGCCCCTTGGTGCTTCACTACCAAGTTTTCTCTGCAAATCTGCTTCAACAACAAGCACCTTTCTTCCCCTTTCTCTCCTTTAAAAATCTTAATTTTTCCTCAAACTAGTTACTTTAAAGGTTTCTTATTACTCTGATCTATCTCATTAAGAAAAACACACATAGATATAGTTAGTAAGATCCCATCCTAAGTCTAGATCTTAGTTTTTTTTTTGCACATAAAGTTCAATTTTAAGAGATCTAGCTAAAATTACCTTATTTTCGCAAGCAATTTACTGAAAATTCGTAGCTTGCTGTTAAGGTAGTTTCATTTTCTGTACGATAAAATTTAATATTCTGCAATATCACTGCATATTTCATTGGCTGCACAAACAGCAAGCCAACATCCCAAGGAAAGCTTTCTTTCCTTGGTTCCTTTTTCACCTGTTTTGCTAGTTTTAACTTCATTTTTTTTTAGATAAGGTAGGCTGATCCAAAGGTACTCTTAAATTTATTTTGGGAATATTTTATTCTAACATGCTCACTGTTTTTTAGCAGTTGTAACAGAAATTAAAGGAAGCTTCTGTTCGGAAGTGTATTCAGGAGCGTTCAAATCCCCCCAGGGGCCTCCCATTTGACTGAAACCTTTGATTTTCGCACCTTGTAAACTCGTGATTTCAATCCATATAAGGATCAAGAGGAATTATATCAGTTATATGATATTGTAATCGCTGTTAATAAAATTATTTTTTGAATAGCCTCTTTCGAGCCCATTCCCCATCCCCCTTGGGGGGATTTGCGTCGGTGTCCTTTTTGTTGCTCTTTGCTCATTTCCTTTTCGAACTGGTATTGATATAATCTACAGGGTAGTATAATTTATTCCATTATTAATTTCATATTCCATATGTTACATTTCAAAGTAATCATAATACTTACCCCACGATTTCCCGATTGACCCGAAAGGGGAAAGAGATTCGTGGTAGGACTAATTAAGAAACTAGAATTGTGTATCAATTTGATTTTTTCTATCATTTTTTTCTCAGCAATTATAAAATTAACCTCTCCTCAATTCCCCGATTGAGATCCACTTGGATCGAAAGAGGTTCCTCGAGGGTTTTCTTTTAAACAAGAACACCCAGTTTAAAACTTACTAAAATCAAAAAGACTCCAATGTGTATGCTCTGCACTTGGCTGCGGTTCATCCGATCAGTCAAGTTGTATCAAAAGCACTTGGGTGACTAGTATAATTAGGACTCACTCTCCCCAACTGACAAACCATCAGGTGAAAATCCAACACCTAGATCAAACCTTTACGGTGGCAAAATACCCAAAGGAAGCGGGAACTTCTGAAAAGTGACCTCGGGACGCTGATCTCTGTCACACCCTAACGGGTGCGTTATGAACAATAGCCCCAGTGACTCCATTTCAACCCACATATTCCTTGCGGGTAGCCGTGAAGGTTTAGTTTTGGACATACTCCAAGTACCCTCGGGTATATCTAAAGTCCCCCTTAGCCTAATTTTAATCAACTCACACTTCAAATTTAACTTAAAACATACCAAGAGGCAATCACAAAACATCCACTCCAAGCACATGCAAGTATATTGATTCTATTTTTTGGACTCCATTCTAAGGCACTAGTTATTTTCTTGCTTTATACATATATTGAGTCTCAGCATTGTGCTTTCGTGTGTTTATTTTCATATCTTGTCATCTTTGATTGTCTATAGCTAAATTTCAAACTCCTAAACAACTCATTCAGTTTAACATCACCACACTAAGTAATTCTCCTTAGTAATTTAATAGGGTCTACCCCCCTTGTCTTCGTTAGGAGTTGAACCTAAACGGAGGAGTAAAGAACAAGGTGACAGCCTTGACTCGAGACTTGCCCCCAAGGACACAATGAGTGGCTTGAAGATTTCTACCACATGACCCAGGTGTGTGAAAAGCGGCAACAATTTTTGGCTCCGTTGCCGGGGATAAATCTATTTATTCTTGAGTACGACTTAGCTTAACATTTTTCTAAACAACTAAAAAGATAAAAACTTTTTATTGATCTAGTCTTTAAGAAACATAAAAATTAAAACTCGATCCATCTGGCGACTCCACTGTCTAACATACCTTCAAGAACTTCTACCCGAAGAAACCACCGACAGTTATTCAATCCTCTCCCTAATCCCGAAAGGTTTATTAGGGAAATATTGAATGGGCAGACTTCTCCTAGAAACCTTGAAGATTTAGGAGACCAATCCCTCTCAGATATCCATCACATATTTGTAGAGAGTCATACCTTCCAATCTCAAGAAATGACGGAATTTTACAAACCCCTTGACTTTTCTCAGATAGTAGGTGCTCCTCATGACATTCTGAATGATGTTGTCAAGAAGCTCCCCATATTTGAGGGAAATAATGCCACCATCACCAAGACTCACCTCCGAAAGTTTGAAAAGCACCTGGTCAGTTACTGCAATAGTGCTGCCTCTGAACATGAAGATGTCAAAATGAAGCTCTTTGCTTTATCCTTAGAGGATGATGCTACTGAATGGTATAGAGACCTTGGTGATGATTCATATAAAACCCTTAATGAATTCCTAGAAGGTTTTAAGAATAAATGGGGGGAAAAGAAAGAACGAAGACATTTGCTTCCTGCCCTTCATAATATAAAGAAGATGGAAAATGAAACCATTGATGAATTTAATACTAAGTTCGGACGTGTGGTTGCGGACCTCCCTAGATAAATCAAGCCAAGGGATGCCTCCATCCTCATATCTTACATCGAAGATTTCATTGGTGATTTGAGGTACCAATTAAGGGACAAATATCCGACCGATCTAAAAACTGTTCAGGATCTAGCCGAGAAGATAGAAAAGAATATGCAATCTTCGAGCAAATCCAAAATTCCAGGTTACACTAGGGGAAACTCCTCGTACAACAAAGGGAAGGGAATTGAATTAGAGGAAAAGGCAACCTCTAAAGACCCCATGGAAAAGGTAACTAGCCCGTTTGAAAAAAGGATGACTAGTCAGAACCAACTCATGGCAAACCAATCTATGCAATTCAATAATATTCAGAACAGAATAATCACACTGGAAAGAAATAATGGACCTATGAACTTTCAACCAAAACAGAATCAGGTGTATCAGAAGAAGGCTCATCAACATGAACCTAGGATTCCAAACCAGTTAGACTCAACTAACCTGGTAGATGAATTCATCCCATGGTGTAGACCTTGTAATCAATTCCACCCTGAAAGCACTTGCTATATAGCAAACCAAGTTATAGAACATGGAATGGCAGAGGTCAATAATCAGGAAACAACATCAGGCGAGTCTGATCATGTGTACATGGTAGGCCAAACCTATCCTCTATCAAACCAGCATTGGTAGTAGGCCACGGATTACGGTTTCAAGAAGGATCTCCTTTCTAACTTTTATGATGTAATTCCTTCTCCGGAAGCAATTAAGGAAATGAAAGAGGCCAGGTTCAAGGGAGTTGTGTATCAAAGAAGAGAAAAGCAATCACCGTCTAAAATGTACAAGCAAAAGGTAACCACTCCTCCCCTCCCAGATCCTCCTATTGTACCTGAGTCAAATATTGATATGGGAGAATGGATAAGTAGTGCGAAGATTCATGTTTATGCAATTGATGTCCTTAAAATTCCTGGTCAAAAGGAAAAATTGTTGAAAGCCTTAGAGGATAGTCAAAGTGAAGCTCATAATCTTATCGAAAAGGATCCTCTCCCTAATAACAATGCTATATTTGAAGCTGAACTTATTGAACCTATAGATATGCCCATAGTCCTCAACAGTGTTGATCCGAGGAGAGAAGACCACCCACCTTTTTATGTCTCCCTATTAGTTGATAAACTTCTCCTTCATAATTGTATGTTAGATTCAGGTGCTTCATCAAATGTCATGACAAGAAAAGTAATGGAGCAGCTAAATCTAAGGGTCACCCGACCCTACCACAATGTTTGTGCCATGGATGCAAGAGAAGTTGAAGTGGTAGGGATAATCTTAAATTTACAGGTCAAGTTAGCTAAGTATCATGATATCGACATGTCAATGGATGTGGTGGTGATAGATGTTCCAGATAATTGGGGTATGTTGCTATCCAGAAAATGGGCCGCAACTCTTGGTGGGCACAGTCAAATGGATTGGACATATGCTACTATACTTGCATCAGAGAACACTAGGGTGATTCTCCACAGAGAAAAGCTGAGGAAACGACATGTAGAAAACCCTAAGAAGCCCAGAAATGAATTTGTTCATTTCACTGATAATTTTGGAAACTATGCTATTTTGTCAAATTTCATGGCCCCTATTAAGCAAAACATTAAAAATGAAAAGATCGATGAAGTTTGGCAAATGTACTTTGACGGGGCTTATTCCAAAACCGGAAAGGGTGTGGGCATCGTAATCATATCTCCTTCAGATAAAATCTACAATTTTGCGTTCAGGTTAGAGTTTGAAGCATCAAACAACGTAGCCGAGTATGAGGCATTGATCCTAGGGTTAGAAACTGCTAAAGATATCGATACAAAGATGTTGAACATAAAGGGTGATTCAGATCTAGCTGTCCTCCAGATTAAGAATTAGTATCAATGCAAAAATGACAGACTAAGAAATTATAGAAATGCCACATGGTACACTATGGAATGGTTTGATGCACTCAACATTCAAAAGGTCCATAGGGAAATGAATGGGTTAGCAGATAGATTGGCAGTAGCAGCATCCACCCTCCAGCCATCAGATGAAATGATTAATGGGAATGGAAATATGGAAATCAATTTCAGACCTTTGATTCCAGATAATACAGACCACTAGCAGGTGTTCAAAGATGATGAGCAACTCTTGATATTCATCCACAATCTACAAGAGTTCGAAGGTTACAAGATTAGTTATCAGCGGGAAGGTAAAGAGTATCAGGAGTGCGAGGATAATGAAAGGAATCACATTCCGATTAGCCTTATAGCTTTCAAGAATCTTTTCGATCGACAGGATCATCATAGAAAACAAAAAGAAGAAATAAAAATTGGGAATTATATGGAAATAAACATATGAACTGACAAGGATCCCAAGCTAATAAAAATTGGAAAGGGTACTTTGGAAAAGGAAAGGAACAATTTGATCAATCTAATCAAAGAATATAGAGATGTGTTGGCCTTTAGTTATGATGAGCTTAAAGCCTATAGGGAGGATGTGTTTCAACACACTATACCCCTCACAAAAGAAGCTAAGAAGGTCAAACCTTTTCGACGAAAACTTAGGTGAATAAATCCTAAGTTGGCCCCCATTGTGCAGAAGGAACTTCAGAAGATGTTAGCGGCAGGGATTATAGCACCTACAAGACATTCATCTTGGTGCTCCAAGTTAGTTGTTGTCAGAAAAAAGAATGGGTCAATTAGAATATGTATAGATTTTAGAAATCTGAATACATCATGCCTCAAGGATAATTACCCATTACCCGACATGGAAACATTGCTTCAAAGAGTAACAGGATCAGGAATGATGTCTATGTTGGATGGATTTTCCGGTTATAACCAGGTGTTGGTAAATAAAGAGGATCAACACAAGACTACATTCACCACACCTTGGGGTACCTATAAATTTCTAAGAATTCCTTTTGGCTTATTGAACGCGGGTGCCACCTTCCAAACAGCCATGTATTTTGCCTTTAAAGAACTTATAGAAAAAATAATCAAAATATATCACGATGACTTAACTGTTTTTTCAAAAGAAAGATCTGACCACATAAGTCATCTTAGGCAGGTTTTTACAAGATGTCGGAAATATGGTATTTCCTTGAATCCCGCCAAGTAAATCATTGGATTTGATGAAGGCAAGTTGTTGGGGCACATCATTTCTAAAGATGGTGTCAAGGTTGATCCTGAGAGAGTTGAAGCTATTAAGAAAGTCCCCTTGCCTCAGAATCTAAAAGCTCTCCAGTCCTTTAATGGTCAAATCAATTTCATAAGAAGATTCATCCCAAACTTAGCAGAATTAATGAAACCTCTACAAAAGCTATTAAAGAAAGATGCTAAGTTTGAGTGGACAGATGAAGGGAAAGTTGCATTCAAGTCCATCAAAAATGCCATATCCATGTCCCCGGTCTTGACTATTCCAGATTATTCCAAAGAATTCCAAATATTTTCCTTTGCCTCAGAAGACACCATTGGCGGTGTTTTACTTCAAAAGAATAAGGAGGGACAAGAGAAACCCATAGCCTTTATGAGTAAAGCCTTACAAAATTCAGAATTGAAGTATACCCAAAATTCAGAATTGAAGTATACCAGGATGGAGAAACAGGCCTATGCTCTTGTCAATTCCCTTAAACATTTCAGAACTTATATAGGTTACTCCAAGATCATTGGATATGTACCCCATGCAGCTGTCAAAGATATCATGTCTCAGCAGGATTGTCTAGGAGTCAGGGGTAAGTGGGTTTCAAATATTCAAGAATATGATTTGGAGATAAAACCTACTAAATTAATTAAGGGGCGGGGTCTTGCAAAGATGTTGACCCAGGGAAATGAGAAGGATTTAGGAATAATCTGCCAAAGCAGCAATTCAGAGCAAAGTGTATCAGACAAGCTTCAGAGATTGGAACAGCACCCCTGGTACACCGACATCATATTTTTCCTCTACAACCTTACATGCGCCGATCACTTACTTGGCCATAAAAGAAGGGAATTAAGGTTAAAGGAAACTAAGTATTGTTTGACCAAAGATGGTTTGGGTTGGAGAAACCCCGATGGTTTGATACTTAGATGTGTCGATGAACCTGAGTCCAAGAAACTCATGGTTGAGTTCCATTCAGGATTTTGTGGTGGACATTTTGCAGCAAAAACAACCACCCAAAAAATCCTTAGAGCAAGCTACTATTGGCCAAACCTATTTTCAGATGTGCACAAGGTTGTCAGAGTTTGCCCCCGGTGTCAGTTATTCACCAGAAAGCAAGAAATGAAAGCCTTCCCTCTAAATCCAATATTAGTCCAAGCCCCTTTTCAGCAATGGGGGCTTGACTTCATCGGTAAGTTCAAGGATAACTCAAGCAATGGTTACTCTTGGATTCTTACCGCCACGGATTATTTTACCAAGTTGGTAGAGGCAATACCCACCAAAAAGGAAACCAATGCTATAGTCATGGATTTCTTAGAAGATAAGATCATCACAAGATTCGGTGTGCCAGCTAGAATAATCACGGATAATGGCCCATGCTTTGTTTCTTTCGAGATGCCATCTTTCTGTTTCAAGTACGGCATTGTCCTATCTCACTCATCCAATTACTATCCCCAAGGAAATGTTCTAGCAGAATCAAGTAACAAGAACTTAATGACCATAATCAAAAAAAATTGTGGGCGACAATAAGAAGGCTTGGGATAGCAAAATCAAATTAGCATTATGGGCTGACAGGATCACTAAGAAAAGTTCAACCGGGAGGAGCCCTTTCAAACTAGTCTATGGCCTTGATGTAACCTTACCAGTCCATCTAAAGCTTACAGTTTATCAACTCCTCCAGACATTCAGTTCAGATCAAGAGGCCATCCAGAATAGAATAAACCAGTTGATCGAGCTAGATGAGAGCAGAGGTTGGGGTGGTCGACTTGGCATTTAGGCCTATTGAGGTTATTAGAGTCTATGTGTCAATGTATAAACATGTTAGACATCATTTTCGAGTCATACGAACATGTCTAAGTCCCTCTAGGTGTTTTTAAATTTTTAAATTTTTTAGTTTTTTCAGTGTTTTTTATTAAAATTTAATTTTTCCAAAACTTAGGCTATTTTTTAATAGTTTAATTGGAAAAATTGATTTTGTAATAAAAGTGGGCCAAATAATCGGTTTCAGTCATGTAGGTGCTCATTTTCAAGCTAAGAGCACCATGCAAACCCATGGACCCATTGTTTCCTAAGTTTTGAGTGATTTTCCATCACTCAGGTCAGAAAGCCCCAAAAATCAATTATTGATGATTTTAATTAATAAATTGATGAATAATGGAGCAAATCCAAAATCATAAATGAGTGGATTCTCAGCCGATTTGATTGAAATCAGTCAGATCTGAAGCAGATTGACTGGATCTGACAAATCCTTGACTGAAGGAGGTGATCAAATCAGATCCAGAGTTGATCTTCAGCTGTCTTCATGGGGAATTGTGCCCTCTCTCTCTCCTCCACATGTATGGACTCTCCTGGATGCTCTGTGGAGTGATGTGTCGGTGTAGGGGTTGATGTGTCAGCTCAATCAAGCCCCCGGTTGACAAGTAGGCTCAGTTCAACTTCAGCTCCACATTGATGAACTCTCCATCAGTTGATTTCACCTGATTCCATGAGGAATTGCGCCCCCCCTAGGCTAGATGGCATGTATTTTGTATATATACTGGCTAAGGCTCCCTCTTCCAAGCTAGTTAGAGCTGGACTAAAGGGATTTCCATTGTAACTATGTATTGATCTTCATTTGTTGAAATAAAGAGAAGCTTTGGAGGCTCAATTGTGGAGTACCTTTCATGTGTGGATTGTCATTGTCATGCTGCATTCGAGGTGAAACTGCTATTTTTTCAATTTTTTGCACTTAACTATTGTCTGCCTGAATGGTTATTGAGATCATAGGGATAGATCATTGTAAGTAAGCTTAATTACTTCTATTTGCTGCATATGTTTGAATGAGTTAATACTTGTATGTTAAATAAGATTATTTGCATGCTGTATCATCCCCTTCTCATATGTATCTTCAGATTTGATAGTTATGTTTGCAGGACTTGTTTTGTAGCTTACAGGTTTTCCATGACTGGAATATATATGGTTCAGGTTCGATTCCATTGATTTCTAGTAGAGATTGCTATGATCGTGCCCCTCGGTGCTTCACTACCAAGTTTTCTCTGCAGATCTACTTCAACAACAAGCACCTTTCTTCCCCTTTCTCTCCTTTAAAAATCTTAAATTTTCCTCAAACTAGTTACTTTAAAGGTTTCTTATTACTCTGATCTATCTCATTAAGAAAAACACACATCGATCTAGTTAGTAATATCCCCTCCTAAGCCTAGATCTTAGTTTTTGTTTTGCACATAAAGTTCAATTTTAAGAGATCTAGCTAAAATTACCTTATTTTCGCAAGCAATTTACTGAAAATTCGTAGCTTCCTGTTAAGGTAGTTTCATTTGCTGTACGATAAAATTTAATATTCTGCAATATCAGTGCATATTTCATTGGCTGCACAAACAGCAAGCCAACATCCCAAGGAAAGCTTTCTTTCCTTGGTTCCTTTTTCACCTGTTTAGCTAGTTTTAACTTCATTTTTTTTAGATAAGGTAGGCTGATCCAAAGGTACTCTTAAATTGATTTTGGGCATATTTTATTCTAACATGCTTGCTGTTTTTTATCAGGTGTAATAGAAAGTAAAGGAATCTGCTGTTCGGAAGTGTCTTCAGGAGCGTTCAAATCCACCCAGGGGTCTCCCATTTGACTGAAACCTTTGATTTTCGCACCTTGTAAACTCTTGATTTCAATCCATATAAGGATCAAGATAAATTATATCATATCTATGATATTGTAACCACTGTTAATAAAATTATTTTTTGAATGGGCTCTTTCGAGCCCATTCCCCATTCCCCCTGGGGGGATTTGCGTCGGTGTCCTTTTTTTGGCTCTTTGCTCATTTATTTTTCAAACTGGTATTGATATAATCTGCAGGGTAGGATACTTTATTCCATTATTAATTTTGTATTCCATATTTTACATTTCAAAGTAATCATAATACTTACCCCACGATTTCTCGATTGACCCGAAAGGGGAAAGAGATTCGTGGTAGGACTAATTAAGAAACTAGAATTGTGTATCTATTTTCTTTTTTCTATCATTTATTTATCATCAATTATAAAATTAACCCCTCCTCAATTCCCCGAGTGAGATCCACTTGGATCAAAAGAGGTTCCTGGAGGGTTTTCTTTTAAACAAGAACACCCAGTTTAAAACTTACTAAAATTGACAAGACTCCAGTGTGTATGCTCTGCAATTGGCTGTTGTTCGTCCGATCAGTCAAGTTGTATCAAAAGCACTTGGGTGACTAGTATAATTAGGACTCACTCTCCCCAACTAACAAACCATTAGGTGAAAATCCAACACCTAGATCAAACCTTTACGGTGGCCAAATACCCAAAGGAAGTGGGAACTTCTGAAAAGTGACCTCGGGGCACCGATCTCTGTCACACCCTAACAAGTGCGTTACGAACAATAGCCTCAGAGACTCCATTTCATCCCACATATTCCTTGCGGGTAGCCGTGAAGGTTTAGTTTTGGACATACTCCAAGTACCCTCGGGTATATATGGAGTCCCCCCTTAGCCTAATTTTAATCAACTCACACTACAAATTTAACTTAAAACATACCAAGAGGCAATCACAAAACATCCACTCCAAGCACATGCAAGTATATTGATTATATTTTTTGGACTCCATTCTAAGACACTGGTTATTTTCTTGCTTTATACATATATTATGTCTCAGCATTGTGCTTTCGTGTGTTTATTTTCATATATTGTCATCTTTGATTGTCTATAGCTAAATTTCAAACTCCTAAAGAACTCATTCAGTTTAACATCACCACACTAAGTAATTCTCCTTAGTAATTTAATAGGGTCCTCCCCCCTTGGCTTCGTTAGGAGTTGATCCTAAATGGAGGAGTCAAGAACAAGGTGATAGCCTTGACTTGAGACTTGCCCCCAAGGACACACCGAGTGGCTTGAATAGTTTTGCCATGTGACCCAGGTGTGTGAAAGGCGGCAACACTTTTTGGCGCCGTTTCCGGGGATAAATCTTTTTATTCCCGAGTACGACTTAGCTTAACATTTTTCTAAACAACTAAAAGGATAAAAACTTTTGATTGATCTAGTCTTTAAAAAACATAAAAATTAAAACTCAATCCATCTGGCGACTCCACTGTCTAACATCCTTTCAAGAATTTCTACCCAAAGAAACCGCCGACAGTTATTCAATCCTCTCCCTGATCCTGAAAGGTTTATTAGGGAAAGATTGAATAGGCAGACTTCTCGTAGAAACCTTGAAGATTTAGGAGACCAATCCCTCTCAGATATCCATCACATATTTGTAGAGAGTCATACCTTCCAATCTCAAGAAATGAAGGAATTTTACAAACCCCTTGACTTTTCTCAGATAGCAGGTGCTCCTCATGACATTCTGAATGATTCTATCAAGTAGCTCCCCATATTTTGAGGGAAATAATTCCACCACTTCCAAGACGCACCTCCGAAAGTTTGAAAAGAACCTGGTCAGTTACTGCAATAGTGCTGCCTCTGACCATGAAGATGTCAAAATGAAGCTCTTTGCTTTATCCTTAGAGGATGATGTTGTGGAATGGTATGGAGACCTTGGTGATGATTCATATAAAACCCTTAATGAATTCCTAGAAGGTTTTAAGAAGAAATGGGGGGGGGGGGAGAAAGAACCAAGTCATTTGCTTGTTGCCCTTCATAATATAAAGAAGATGGAAAATGAAACCATTGATGAATTTAATACTAAGTTTAGACATGTGGTTGCGGACCTCCCTAGAGAAATCAAGCCAAGGGATGCCTCAATCCTCATATCTTACATCGAAGCTTTCACTGGTGATTTGAGGTACCAATTAAGGGACAAAGATCCGACCGATCTAAAAACTACTTAGGATCTGGCCGAGAAGATAGAAAAGAATATGCAATCTTCGGGAAAATCCAACATTCCAGGTTACACTAGGGGAAACGCCTCGTACAACAAAGAGAAGAGAAAGGCCATTGAATTAGAGGAAAAGGCAACCTCTAAAGACCCCATGGAAAAGGTAACTAGCCTGTTTGAAAAAATGATGACTAGTCAGAACCAACTCATGGAAAACCAATCTATGCAATTGAATAATATTCAGAACAGAATAATCACACTGGAAAGAAATAATGGACCTAGGAACTTTCAGCCAAAATAGAATCAGGTGTATCAGAAGAAGGCTCCCCAACATGAACCTAGGATTGCAAACTAGTTAGACTCAACTAACTTGGTAGATGAAGTCATCCCATGGTGTAGACCTTGTGATCAATTCCACCCTGAAAGCATTTGCTATATAGCAAACCAATTTTTAGAACATGGAATGGCGGAGGTCAGTAATCAGGAAACAACATCAGGCGAGTCTGATCATGTGTACATGGTATGCTGATCCTATCCTCTATCAAACCAGCATTGGCAGCAGGCCACGGATTACGGTTTCGAGAAGGATCTCCTTTCTAACTTTTATGGTGTAATGCCTTCTCCGAAAGAAATTAAGGAAATGAAAGAGGCCAGGTTCAAGGGAGCTATGTATCAAAGAAGAGAAAAGCGATCACCGTCTAAATAGTACAAGCAAAAGGTAACCACTCCTCCCCTCCCAGATCCTCCTATTGTCCCTGAGTCAAATATTGATATGGGAGAATGGATAAGTAGTGCTAAGATTCATGTTTATGCAACTGATGTCCTTAAAATTCCCGGTCAAAATGAAAAATTGTTGAAAGCCTTAGAGGATAGTCAAAGTGAAGCTCATAATCTTATCGAAGAGGATCCTCTCCCTAATAACAATGCTATATTTGAAGCTGAACTTATTGAACCTATAGATATGCCCATAGTCCTCAACAGTGTTGATCTGAGGAGAGAAGACCACCCACCTTTTTATGTCTCCCTCTTAGTTGATAAACTTCTCCTTCATAACTGTATGTTAGATTCGGGTGCTTCATCAAATGTCATGACAAGAAAAGTAATGGAGCAGCTAAATCTAAGGGTCACCCGACCCTACCACAATGTTTGTGCCATGGATGCAAGAGAAGTTGAAGTGGTAGGGATAATCTTAAATTTACAGGTCAAGTTAGCTAAGTATCCTGATATCGACATGTCGATGGATGTGGTGGTGATAGATGTTCCAGATAATTGGGGTATGTTGCTATCCAAAAAATGGGCCGCAACTCTTGGTGGGCACATTCAAATGGATTGGACATATGCTACTGTACCTGCATCAGAGAACACTAGGGTGATTCTCCACAAAGAAAAGCTGAGGAAACGACATGTAGAAAACCCTAAGAAGCCCAGAAATTAATTTTGTTCATTTCACTGATAATTTTGGAAACTATGCTATTTTGTCAAATTTCATGGCCCCTATTAAGGAAAACATTAAAAATGAAAAGATCGATGAAGTTTGGCAAATGTACTTTGACAGAGCTTATTCCAGAATTGGAAAGGGTGCGGACATCGTAATCATCTCTCCTTTAGATAAAATCTACAATTTTGCGTTCAGTTTAGAGTTTGAAGCATCAAACAATGTAGCCGAGTATGAGGCATTGATCCTAGGGTTAGAAACTGCTAAAGATATGGGGATAAAGATGTTGAACATAAAGGGTGATTCAGATCTAGTTGTCCTCCAGATTAAGAATCAGTATCAATGTAAAAATGACAGACTAAGAAAGTATAGAAATGCCACATGGGACACTATGGAATGGTTTGATGCACTCAACATTCAAAAGGTCCATAAGGAAATGAATGGGTTAGCAGATAGATTGGCAGTAGCAGTATCCACCCTCCAGCCATCGGATGAAATGATTAATGGGAATGGAAAGATGGAAATCAATTTCAGACCTTCGATTCTGGATAATATAGACCACTGGTAGGTGTTCAAAGATGATGAGCAATTCTTGAGATTCATCCACAATCTACAAGAGTTCGAAGGTTGCAAGATCAGTTATCAGCAAGAAGGTAAAGAGTATGAACAATAACGTAGTCAATCTTTAGTTTTTTTTATATAAACTTTAGATGTCTCCATGAAATCAGCCATTTAACACCTCTTGTAGGGATGAATGTACTATGTAACTTCAAATTCCTTAATTACTGTGCAACTTCATATGGCTTGAATATACCGTGTAATTTGTTAAGCAATTCGCATGCCTTTACGTACCTCTACAACCTCAGATCAAGCTTGTATCTACAAAATAATTTCAGGCTGCTACTTTACACCTTTGGACTGCATTAGAGTATAATTAGACAAGATACCTTCATAAGGATGGTCTTCAAATCAACCAACATTTCGAATTAGTGCTGCAATTTCAGACTGTCTTCACTAGCTTTAGGCTCTATGCAGATTGAGTTTGATGTGCAACGTTCAAACCTTGAAATCATCCTTCAAGTGCTTCAATTATCAGAATTCATCCTTGCATGTTGATACACAAAAACTAAGCAACTTCAGCATGCTGGACTAAACATCTTTGGAGGCCAAAACATTGACTTTAGGTCAACTAAAATAGTTTGGTGCTCTCACATGATGCTGCTATGACAAACCCAAATTCAAAGAGATAAGACACCTGTAGCTGCCAAAAAAAAATCAGAGATAAAGCTTGAAAATTTTACACTGGAGATAGTCCTATGTCTGTCTTAGAAGACCCCAAGACATGTCACAATATCGGACTGTCATAAACCACCGAAATCTCAGAGATAAAAATCAGACTTCAAAAATTGTTGCTATGTTTTCCACAGTGGACTGCTCCATCCGAATTTCCTTAGTCAAATACACCTGAAATTCCTCAGAGTTGTCCTACTTTCATCCGAAAATCACACTTCAAAAAATAAATTTATTGCTGCTATATTTTTCTGCGTTTTTCTTCTATGGACTATTGCCACCTAAGTCTGTGTTTTTTTCCTCAGTCAACCATCCAAAAAATCAGAGCTATTTTTCCACTTTTTCACACATTCAAAATGAGGGTGTTGGGTTGTTATTTATACACCTTTTATTAGAATTTTTTTATGGGGCCGACCTACTTGGGGTTTAAAAAAAATCTCTTTTAATTGGTCGGCTGCCCCAAAAAGGTGGGGTACACCAACTTCAAAAATTCATATCTCTTCAACTGTAAGGAACCACGTGATGTGCCACCTACCATTAGAAACGACATGATAAGCGATATCATCTTATGAGGGTATTTCTTGAATTGGCAAGGTCCTTCACTCATATTTTCTTCAATTTGTGCAGGATGTCATGAAATGACTTGAATCCTTCTTGACGGCTTCTTCACGTACTAAATAAGAGCTCCAAAACCAACCAAGGGCTTCAATAATGCATCAAGGTCTTCATCAAGCAAGAGGCTTCATGGACTTCTCCACATAAGAGGACATGTGGTACCACTGCAAGTCATGTTGGAATCAATGACATGTTCATCAACAAGGGTTACTTATATTTGGTTGCATGCATGCTACAACTGTCTTGCATTGCATGTGCACTAGGAAAAATATTTGCAATTGTTTGGTGCATTTTATTTAATAATCTGGTTTTTTAATATACTGGCTTATTCACATGCTGGCCTACCCTCACTGAACCTTGTTCCACTATGCATTGCTTAGAATTATCTCTTTCCCTGTTAGAATCCCAGTGTATTTGACCCCGATGGTGTGATTCAAAGTTTTGGTAAACTATAACATGTCATTGATCTACAATCACTAAATATTATTTGGATTTTTGGGTTTTTTTATTAATTTGATAGTTTAGTAATTGGATTTCACTATGTGTTATGCTATAAAGGTTAAAGTGTTTTTGGTTATTTATTTGTCTGCAAGACTACAACATGAGGACCATTACAATCATTGAAACTATTCTTCTCATCCTTTAAATTTGATACATATTGAAGGTTTAAACCAATCCTTTCTAGCTTGAGATTTTAATTCTACATTTGGATTAAAAAACTAGAGTTTGTTGCTATTGGATTATATAAATAATCATATAATCTAATTTGTTTACTACGCACATTGCAAAAAATTAATATTAACATTGATGATAGCTCTTGGAGCATAGGTTTCATAATTAAATTTGTAAATCTTGCTCTTATTTGTTTGGATTGATTATGTTTTGCAAAATTAGTGTGCATACTAGTGGAGTGTAGGCATGGTTATGGAAATCCTTCATGCATAACTTCTATAGCATTATTTATTGTTGTAAATAATAATTTATCAGAAGAAGCAATATTAAACACAATGGACATAAATGTTTTATTCAACAAAGAAGTGCATGAGAGATTAACTTGTTGGACACAATGTCCACACTGAGAGGGGGGTGAATCAGTGTGAGAGCAATTATAAACTTTTACCTTCTTTTAATCAATCATAGTATATCAATCACTATATCATCAATTACACAAACAAATTCATCATGAGTCATAAGCACAACATCACATCAAAAGACTCTAAGAGAGTATTTGGAATTTTGATATTTATTTATTGTACATGGAAGACAACAATCTTCTCGATTACAATCAGCACCAACTGATGAAAATAGCACCAACTCTCATAATAGGGCTCAACCTAGTTTTCTTAGCTCCAACTAAGAAGTTTTTGAGGAGTCCAATCCTCAAATGCAAGATTCTTCTTGCAAGCAATCATATGGCTCTACTGCACAACCAACCTCTGCTCTGCACATCAAGCTTTTCTCATCACTATGTTGGTCAATCTGCTCATCACTACTACTCATCATTGTTACTCATCACCGATGCTCATCTCTATTGCTCATCACTGCTGCTCATCATTGTTGCTCATCATTGCTACTCATCACTGCTACTCCTCTCTACCGCTCATCATTGTTGCTCATCACTAGTGCTCAAGTATCTCTGCACATCAACTTTTCTCATCACTGTTGGTTATTCTTTTCTTCTCATTAATATTGTTGGCCATGTTAGTCAATTTGCTCATGTACACATCATTGTACACCTCATCATACACAACTATTGAACAAGTAAATCTTCTCTGCTTTCACTGAACATAAGGCATGCATCATCATGCATCATCATCATAGGTATGCATCATTGTCATAGGGTATTCATCCTCATCATCAAATATACATCATCATCATCTCAGTGAGCACCGTTTATGCATCATCATCATCAAGTATACATCATAGTGCATATGAGAGCATCATCACACTATGGTATGCATGTACATCATATTGTATAGGAGTGCATCAACATCATCGAGTGTACATCATTATCACATGCATTATCATCATAAAGTGTATCATATCATAGCATAAATGTATGCAACATCATCATCATAGCCTCCATAATGAATCCGAATATATATACCAATCTAGAGTCTCACATACTAAGATCAAAGATTAATTCTATGCATGAGAGGCATGTGCCATCACAAGAGAAAACCAAAAGTATGAACTATACTTTTTCGAAGATCACAAAATGAAGAAATAGTAGAAAAAACAAAATAATCTCTATATCATGTCACCACATATCCCTCGTAATGAGATTTCCAATGATCCAAGAATTTTGTAATTATTATTCCATATGAGAAAGTTATGCCAATTTTAGTGAAGATTCCCATCAAGTTCTCCTCCACAAAGTTTCACACTTTTCTCCAAGAGTTGTGAAAATACTGAGAGAATTGATGGTGAACAAATGAAATGTATGGTATTCTCTTTATATAGGTTGTGGAGGAAATTTAGTACCTCAAACTGGGCCGAGATGCAATTCAAAATTAAAAATAATTAAATTAACTTTTGTTTGGTCGGCTCACCCAAAAAGGTGGGGTACATCAACATCAAAAACACTTATCTCTTCAACCGTAAGGAGTTAGAAGAAGCTCCACATATCAACATAAATGGCTTGATGAGGAATATCTCCCTATGATGGTTTTATTTTCAAATCCTTGGTATAATACCCTTGAATTTTTCAATATGTTCAGGACGTCAAAGACCCCACACATGAGGGTGCCAAAGACCATACCACCAACTACAAGAGTTTCAAAGTGTTCTTTAACATATCAAGGAGCTTCCATGGGATATACCTCCATCTAAATCCCAATAGCCATATAACCACAAAGAGGTCCATACATCACCATCAACAAGCTATCGAGTGTGTGGGTTCAAGACCCAAGACACCACATGCAAGGGTTCAAGGACTCTTTCAAAGATATCATATAATATTTAAACAATATACTTTCCATGTACTTCAATCCCGTCACATAGGACTCCATTTCCAAGTGTAAGATTCCATCATATCAAAGGCTCCAACAATCATGGGCTTACAAACCACCATATGTATGGATTCCAAGACCCAAATCATTTCCAAATGCACCATCAATGATCATATAGTGTCCAAGGGTCATCATGCCATCATTTATGTGGGTGCCAAACCTTCTCATGCATAATGACCATCTCCAAGGGTTCCATGAACCCAACAAGGGCTACACGGGCATCAATATCTTCATTAAGGGTTCCAAGTCTTCATCAAGTCATTAATTACTGCATCATCACTTTTAAGGACCATTAAGTCATCAAATTTGGGTCCAAGGACTTCTTCAGGGCTTCATAGGCTTCTTCAACCACCTCAACCATACCAGGAGACCTCCAAGGATCAAGATCCATCATGACATCACCTTTAGGGTTGTTATACCTTCACCTAGGGTACCATGAGTGACCACAAAAGGGGTCATTATTGCTTCTCCAACCCATCTAGGGCTTCAACATCATCCACAAAGGCTTTAGCACCATCTCCAGATTCTTCAACACCATCAGCAGGGTTTTCAGCATCTTCAGCAAGGTGGTGGCTACAAGTTCCAACCTTGTGGGTATAGGTCCCTTGTCAACTAGGTACAAGGTGCTTCAAGGCATAAACCCACTATGTAAGAGGTCCAAGGCACTGCAACTGAAGCTTGGTAGCATTAATGACAACTTGTGGGGACACTGCAAGTCCATGTTGCCATCAATAATATCCCCCTTTGTCATTGATGACAAAAACTCATTCGCCCCCTATGAGCATGCTCCCCTTTTTCCTTTACCCCTCCCTTTGTCTCCATATCTCCCCCTTTGGTATCAATGGCAAAGGGTGTCCCCATATATGCATCTAAAATTACTGATCATTACTCCCCCTATCAATATGCATGATCCTAGTACCTGTCTGTATGTGTGGAGTAACCATCCTTTCTCCTTTGAGTTCATCCTCCAGCATTAAGAGCTCAAGGTGTGCTAAGGTCTTTGAGAAACCTTAGGATTTGTTTTCCATATGTCAGCCATCCTCCCTGCTCTAATCAACCTCTCCTATCTATAGTTGCTTGGTCTTCTTCATCCATTCCTACTTCCTAGCATCTGTCCTTTCATCATTTGTTCCTTCACCTATATTGGATTTCCTTGATGAGTTGTATAGGAAACTTCTCAAGGGTTGTTTCGGTGTACTCCAACAATGTTGAGCTTTGCACCCAAGGCCACTGCAACTATACCTCATCGTACGACAATATGTAGCAATGTGACCAACATGGTTGCATGTCCAGCACCTAACTGAGTTGTTGGAACTTCCAACACCTCTTTGGTCAACTTCATGTCTCCATGCCTGAGAGTATCCCTAATTGTAGGCCTTTGTCTTCTTATCTTCAAATCCTCCTACATTGGTCTTCTTCCAAGGTTCACTGGTTCTTCTTGCTGATGTATAGGAAGGACTCTTCCTCAATTGAATTATGTGACTTGCACACTCTTGGGATTTGTGACCAATCCCACTCCATGTGTAGCATCTCAATATGTGACATGTGGCAGCAACATGTCCAAATTGATTACATGTCTAGCATATAACCAATTCATTGGGCCATCCTGTCACGTACCCATACCCCGATTATCATGTGGAATTAAAAAATTCCTACAAAACCTTTGCCATTATTTTAAACACAAGCCATGGTCGTGAAGCACTCCTCAACATTCATGTTCTGCTGCCACACGATCACGTCCCCTCCCGTCCACCATTGATCAATTCGACGATCTACGAAGAAATATCTCAAAAGATATCGAACAGTGGGAAAAAGGAAATCACGATGAAAATGACGGTCAACATCTATTCCACATCTAGGAACATATCCATGGTTGAGAATCAACCCACAAGAATCAACGATGCAGAAACTTGAATCTCCGGAATTGAGGAAATATGAAAATTGCGGTCCCTCATCCCGCATCCTGCATCTCACATTCCTCATGTGAAATAGACCGTTGTGGAAATAAAAGTTGTGGAAGTAGATATTTGTGAAGCCACATCCCGCACCCCGCATCCCACATCCCACATCCTACATCCTACATCCCGCATGCAGAAAGGAAAGTTGCGGAAGGAAAACTGCGGAAGTAAAGATCTGTGAAGCCACATCCTGCATCCCACATCCCTCATCCTGCAAGTTGTGGAAAGGAGAGTTGCGAAAGGAAAAAGTGTGGAGAACAGGATTTACGGAATGTCGCTTCCACATCCCGCAAGTTGCAAAAGGAAAACTGCAGAAATAGAGATTTATAGAAGGATTTTTTCGCATCCGGCATCCTGCAAGTTGCGGAAGGAGATTTATGTGGAAATTCAACCTGCTAACAGAAGTCTTGGGCAGATTTGATCTTTCAGGCCATCACCAATCTGTCTATCTAAGTCCCATAGCTTAATTTAAAAAATGTATTGAAAGAAACATACACAGATGCTTACAATTGCAAGTATACAGCAAAAGCAGTTCATCAATTCAACATATTAAACATGTTCATCATATTTCACGAAGAAAATACAATCTGCAAAGATTAACACAGAGATACTTATCTTTAAAAGAAGTTGTTCTACAACTAGCTACGTCGTTGCAACGGTCCACCCAAACATAGGCTAGTGCACTCATCAATCTCTCAGCAGCACTACCACCCCCGAGCTGGGCATGATTCCCACAAGGAATAAGGAACACTAGCAAGATCACACATAGCCAAGAATGCAACCAAACTCAGCCAAGCCAACACAGTTGGGTTTATCTGGATACAAACAAACAAGCCAATATACTATTAGGTTTATCAGACTACAGTCAGTCAAGCCAACATTCTCATTAAGGACCAGCCAACCCAACTAACATATGGGTTTATCAGGCTGCAAAGGAACTGGAAAACTTGAACTACTAAGCTAGTGATCTCAACCACTAAGTTGTGGATACCTGCACTAGATCAGGCTTGGATCCTAAAACATCTACACACCCAACACAAGGAAGCATCCCTTTCTCTACTACACAGTCCCTCAGGTTATGCCTTCCCTTCCAATGTTGTTCAGGGAGTGCAAAGAAGAAAACCAGCCCCTCTAGATCTATTTGTGAGGTTCCTTCCTACACTAGGTTTATCAAGCTATTTTAGATCCAATTCCACTCCAGACCATTTCAGACCAAGGCAAAAATATGCACACGGCATACCACAATGTTAATGCAGCAAAAGAGACTTCCACTCGCTCTATAACAGAGGATACCATTTCACAACAACACTCAAGCTGGTAACAACAGACGAACAACATAGAACAAAACACGGCTCTGCAAAATAGGTGAACATACAGAACAAAACACAATTCTGCCAAAACAGGATGAACACACAACGCACATGCACAGGATGGAATCGAGGATTATCAGAATCAACCACAACGTTTTTGGGTGAAATCCTGATTATGGACTACACATGCACAATGAGGAAAAAGAAACTGAAAACATTGAAGGATGGATCATCAAAACGTCCCACCGATCCCCACAGCGTGAGGGAAGATGAAACGTGAGTGCATGAGGGAATGGGCATACGTTTTATGGGTGTTTTATTTTGACACATGGCTTTTCCCCATGGCTCAAGGTTAAACATTCCCCCTCCCTATTCCTTAGGAAATCATGCCCCCATCTCATTATTTGTTGCATTGACATAGCTGGTTGTGGGTTTTTAATTTAAATTGCATATTTATATGATGTCCAAAATTATATATTGTTCTTGACTTAGCACCATAAACTGTAGGCATCAACCTAGATCACCTATACACAAAACATCAATCAATGACAGGGCATTTTCCTTGATCTCCTTGCCATGATTCCATACAATATTTTTATCATATATATTTAATGCAAAACTGGGTCAAAACCAGGGTGTTACATTCCCCTCCCCCTTCAACAGCATTGTCCTCAGTGCTTTACAAAATTGAACAAAAATACTACATTGGAACCGCCCTCAACTCTCTATATAATTGAACAAAAATGGATGTGTCAATCGCATGGCATCGTCCATCTCTCATGCAGCCTCTTCAGGACCGTAGTGCTCCCATTACACCTTTAACTGCCCTATGGCTTGATTCCAAAGCATTGTGACCTTCCTGGTGAGGATGTACATTGGCTCGATTTGGAGTTATCCCTCGGGTTCCACCTGAATCACATCCCAATTTATCGCATGGTTAGGATCATGTACATATCTCTTAAGCAAAGAAACATGAAAAACATTATGAGCCCTAGTTCTAGTAGGAAATGCAAGTCTATATGCAACTGGCCCTAATATTTCAAGCACTTCAAATGACCCACAGTATCTAGCTGACAGCTTGGCACGACTTCCAAGCTTCAAGGAACTCTTCTTTTCCCTCACTCTGAGGTAAACATGATCCCCAACACCGAACTCTCTGTTCACCCTATGCTTATCTGCATAGCTTTTCTGCCTGTCCTGGGATGCTTTCAGATTCTGCCTGATCTTTACAACCTCCTGCTCCATATCCTTGAGCAATTATGGGCCAAGCACAACCTTGTTCACTGGATTATCCCAAGTCATTGGTGTCCTACACCTCCTACCATACAAAGCTTCATATGGACTCATCCCCAAGGATGCTTGTTGTCCATTGTTATAAGCAAACTCTACCAAGTCCCACTTGGTTGGTTTTTCCATCACATACATGTGAGGCATGTCTTCAAGTAATTGGTTAACTCTCTCTTTCTTCCCATCAGTCTGAGGATGGTAGGCGGTGCTGAAATTCAACTTCGTCCCCAAATCTACAAATAATCCCTTCCAAAAATTGGAAGTGAACTTGACATCTCTGTCAGAGACTATTGCCTTAGGAAATCCATGCAATTTGAAAATTCTTTCATGAAGATCTTTGCAATGTCATCAGTCTTATGCATAGACTTAACCGGTATAAAATGTGTTGCCTTTGTCAACTTCTCCACCACAACCATGATGGAATCATGTTGTCTCCAAGTCATTGTCAATATTGTAATAAAATCCATGGAAATAACTTCCCATTTCCATTTTGGAACTGGCAAAGGCTGCAACAAACCTATTGGGTGCTGATGCTTAACCTTCACCTGCTGACATTTCATGCACCTTGAAATATATTCAGCCATGTCCTTTTCCATTCCTTTCCAAAAGTACTGCTTTTTAGTAGTAGCAATTGTCTTCTAATATCCTGTGTTCCCAGAATATGGAGCTCCATGGATCTCATCCATAACAACCCTCCTCAAGTCTGCTGCATTTGGAATATAAATTCAGTTCTTATAAGTAAGGAGTTCATCTTCTTCTAATTTATATCCCTCATACTTATTTTCAAGGATTTGTTGCTACAACTTGTCTTTTACCTACACATACAATTCATCTTCAGCAGCATGATTAATAATCTATTGTCTCAAATCTGACTAGAAAATACTAAGAGATGCCACATGCATTTCCTGCACCTTCCTGTTAAGTGCATCATCTACCTTATTCTCTTTTCCTTTTATGTACTTGATTTCAAAATAAAAATCACATAAAAAATTCGGCCATCTAGTTTTCCTAGCATGTAGAGTAGGCTGATCAAACAAATACTTCAAACCGCAATGGTCTATTCTTAGCTTGAATCTTCTTCCCATCAAGTAATGCCTCCACATATTGAGAGCATGTACTATGGCTGCAAGTTCCAGATCATGAGTGGCATAGTTCTTCTCATGCTCCTTTAATTTTCTTGACTCATAACATATTATGTGGTTGTCTTGCATAAGAACTCCTCCAAGTCCTTGACCGCATGCATCAGTGCACACCACAAAATATTTCTCTGGGTTTGCAACTTTCAAGACTAGTGAACTTGTGAGAAGATTCTTCAACTGCTGGAAACTTTCTTCACACCTCGATGTCCATTCAAACTTTATCCCCTTCCTTTGCAAAGAAGTGATGGCATGTGCAACCTTGGAGAATCCTTCAATGAATCTCATGTAGTATCCTGCAAGTCCCATAAAAGATCTTACATCTGACACATTTTTTGGAGTAGGGCAATTCATAATGGCTTCAATCTTGTCAGGGTCCACAGATATCACCTCTTCTGAGATAATGTGACCCAAGTATTGAATTCTATCTGTATAGAAGTCACACTTGCTCAACTTTGCATACAGCTTATGCTCCCTAAGCAACTGTAATGTCAATCTCATATGCTCTTCATGCTCTTCCTTATTCTTAGAATAAATAAGAATGTCATCAAGGAAAACAAGAACAAACTTGTCTAAATACCTGTTGAAGACACTATTCATAAGGCACATAAATGTAGTTGGTGCATTTGTGAGACCAAATGGGACCACTACAAACTCATAATATCCATACCTTGTTCTGAAGGTTGTCTTATGAATGTCTTCATCTTGGATTCTCACCTAATGGTAGCCAGACCTCAAGTCAATCTTGGAAAACACCTTTGCTCCTCTCATTTGATCAAAGAGGTCATCATTCTAGGCAAAGGATATTTGTTCTTCACCGTGGCTTTGTTCAGTTGTCTGTAATCAATACACAATCTGAGTGTACCATTTTTTTTCTTCACAAACAGAACGGGTGCTCCCCAAGGAGACACACTTGGCCTGATATACTTATTTTCCAACAACTCTTGCAACTGCATCTCCAACACTAGAATTTCTAGTGTACTCATCATGTAGGGTGTATTGGACACTGGTGCTGCCCCTGGCACAAGTTCAACTGTGAAGTCAATGTCTCTCTTTGGAGGAAGCCCTAAAATATCATCACGAAAAACATCCTTGAATTCTTGCAATACAGGATAGTCCTCCAACCTAATAGTTTCATTCTCTACTATCTCGACAACATGAGCTGCATACACTCTGCAACCCTTCCTGCAAAACTTCTTCAACTGTATTGCTGAAATTTACCTCATAGAAATCACCTTTGGAATGCCTCTTACAACTATTGGGTTCCCTTCTTCATCCATTCATTCAAAATTCTTATTGTAAATGTCAAGCTTTACCCACACTTTACCCTATGAGCTTCTAATCAATCCATTCCAATGAGAACAACATAGGAACCCAGTGGTATAACATTCATATCTACACAAGTGACCAATCCATTCATCACCAATGGACATTTTTTCACCACTTCACTAACCTTTCTCTTAGTTCCAGTGGCCAGATGAACTAACCACGATTTGCTATGCTTTACTTTCTTAAAAGCACAAATCTCCACTACTCTAGGAGCAATGTAATTGTGAGTAGAACCATGGTCAATCAAAATAGAAACATATTTCTCAACAATATTACCTGCAACTTCAACCACACTTGAATGGTGCTCTGCCTGGCGGTCCTCTAGTGCTGCATAGATTCAAGGGACGGCCCTTGCTACTTGACCCACTGTTTCTGCTTCTTGAATGTTGTAAGTTGGCCTTGAATTCTCATTCTCAAGTGGACAATACCTGTGCATGTGGGGTCCTCCACATTTACAACATTGGAGTGGTGCTTTGTTCTGTTCTGGATCTCTCATCTCTTCTCCCACCACTCTAACAGGTTGCTTCTCAACTTGGGATGGTTGCTTCTGCTGATTCTTGAAGTTAGAAGGTTTGAAACCTTTCTTCCTTTGGTCAAACTTCTCGTTCTTTTTGTCCTTCCATGTCTTATGATAATCAAGTTTCCCTTTTCTTTTCTCATAGCAATACTTATCTTTCCTTATCGCTTCTTCTAGAGTTCTAGGTTCATAAAACTCAATTCTGTCTTTGTAAGACTGAGGCAATCCACTTAGAAAATGTTGGATTTTCACCTTCTCATCTTTGATGTACCTGACATACCTCAAAAACTCCAAGAACTTATTTGCATACTCTTCCATGGTCTGCTATCCCAATCTCATCTCATGGAACTCTTTCATCTTATCATCATAGTACATGTCAAAGAGGTACTTCTACTTGAAATACTTCTGGAACTGTTTCCACACAATCTTCCTTTCATTAATATTCTTCACTTGCTTGAAGTGCTCCCACCATATGGATGCTCTTCTAGTCAAATTGAAGATGGCTACTCTAGCCTTCATATTTCCTTAATAGTCCTGGACTTGGAAGCATTTCCTCATCCCAAGAAGCCAAGCTTCAGCTTCTTGACCATTCTTTATATCATCGTTGAAGGTAGGAGGCATTGCCTTCTTAAATTCGTCACGTGATCACTTATGGTAGCGTTTCTTTCTTTGATTCTCTCAAGAAGAAGAACTTGAGCCACCAGTGGATCCTTTAGAGTCAGATGACCCACTAGGATATCTCTTTATTCCTCTAGCAGTGCTATTACTTCCTTATGGTCTCACTGTCCGGCCCCCAAAGTTCATCTACCTCTAAATGTCTGTCAAACTCTGAAACATGGCTGTATTCAGCTGATTATGTTCCTCCAGCACCTTAACCAATCTTTCATTGTCTTCCCTATGACTTTTCATCTCCACCCTTAGGATTCTCATGGTGGCAGCAAAATCCGGAGGAGTATCTTGAAACCTCCTCCCATTAGACTATGTCTCAGCATTTCCAATTCGAACATTTTCCCCCATAGCATCTTCCTCGTATTCATTCATCGCACCTATCGGTTCTCATGGCTCAGCCCAACCAACTTTACCGAACTGCACTAACTAGAATGCTTCCCTATTACCACCTCAGTTGTACTTAGTGGTTTTTTATCAAGTGATCCTGGTGAATTGGACAAGGATAACTTGTTCGGACTTCAGAAGACCTTCAGTCTTGCTTCTGGGAAGCTGTGTTGTACTATATCACATGTTCATACCCCATGGGGGAATTGTAATAAATGTTCTAGCATGATAGTGTTTGTAAAAGACTCGGTCTCTTAGACTTTATTTATCAATCCGATCAGCCCAGGGTGTTTTTTCCCTTGGTTATTATTGGTTGTTGAATAAACTACTGATCATTTCTGAGTTTTTCACTCCATACCTCCAAAGTTGGGGTGGTCGGCTTGGCATTTAGGCCTATTGAGGTTATTAGAGTCTATTTGTCAATGTATAAACATGCTAGACATCAAGGTCGAGTCATATGAACATGTCTAAGTCCCCCTAGGTTTTTTCAATTTTTTCAAATTTTTAGTTTTTTCAGTGTTTTTTTATTAAAATTTAATTTTTCCAAAACTTAGGCTATTTTTTAATAGTTTAATTGGAAAAATTGATTTTCTAATAAAAGTGGGACAAATAATCTATTTCAGTCATGTAGGTGCTCATTTTCAAGCTAAGAGCACCATGTAAACCCATGGACCCACTTTTTCCTTGTTTTGAGTGATTTTCCATCACTCAGGTCAGAAAGCCCCAAAAATCAATTATTGATAATTTTAATTAATAAATTGATGAATAATGGAGCAAATCTAGAATCATAGATCAGTGGATTCTCAGTCGATTTGATTGAAATCAGTCAGATCTGAACCAAATTGACTGGATCTGATAAATCCTTGACTGAAGGAGGTGATCAAATCAGATCCAGAGTTGATCTTCAACATCCTTTATAGGGAATTTCTCCCTCCCTCTCTCCTCCACACGTTTTGGTACATTTGGATGAGTTTTGGTGGATGCTTCAGTCAACAAGTTGAGGTGTCAGTCAGATCAGCTCTCCGATTGACAATTGCATTCAGTGAGACTCAGATCTGGCTCAGTTAGACAAAGATCAGGCATTGATGGACTCTCCATCAACTGATTTGATCTATCTCCTTGGGATTTGTGCCCCCTGGGCTGGATCTCCTATTTTTTGTATAAATAAAGCACAAGCTGCCTCTTCCAAGCTAGTTAGAGTTGGATTGAAGGGCTTGCTATTGTAATACTATTGTAATATTTTGATTGTTGAAATAAAGAAGCTTTGGAGGCCAAATGGTGTAATGCTCTCATATGTGTGGATTAAGCATTGTCTTATGGCCATTGATTTTGCCGGCTTTTCTCTCAAATTTTGCATCTAAACCCTGTCTGGCTTGAATGATTCAACTGAATCAATAGGATTATAGTTGGGCAAGTAAGGTTACTTGTTTTTCTTATATCTCATAGCATATATGATTAGAAAATCTAGATTAGACATGTTTAATAAGTTTATTTGCATGTAATTCTTGTCTCTTTTCCATATATATATCCAGATCTCATGAGGTTTCGTGCAGGATTGTGTGTTTAGCTTTCAGGTAGCAAGGATTGGACAAGCTGTGGATCTAGTTTCACTCCACTGTACATACAAAATCTTTGTGAAGACATTGCCCCTCTGTATTCCACTAACAAGTTTCTATTGTAGATCTGCTTCAGCAACAAGCACTTCTCTTCTCCTTTTCCTCCTTCAAAATCATTTTTTTTTACCTGGTTACTTTGTTCACAGCTTTGATATTGTTTAGATCTATTATATTAAAGTAAATTTAACATAGATCTATATTCTCAAAGACCATAATCTAGATTTTGTTCTTAAAAGGTTTCATAAGCATTCTAGATCTAGCTTTAGGGAAATCGTCCTTTTTGCATGGAATTTTAAAGAGAATTTGTAGCTTGCATGCATTAGATTTCTGTTTTTTGTTATAAAAGATAAATCTAGCAATCAGTGCACATCATATTGGCTTCCTAAAAGGAAATCCAAGATCCCAAGGAAAGCTTGCTTTCCTTGGTTCCCTTTTTACCTTTTTTAACTAGTTTTAACTTAGCTTTTTTTGGTTAAAAGTAAGCTGACCCAAAGGTACTTTCAGAGTGTTTTTGGGCATATTTCAGTATAATAATATTGTTGGTTTTTAGCAGGTATAACAGAAAAGAGGAGGATCTGCTGTTCGAAAGTGACTTTTGGGCCTTCTGAATCCCCCCAGGGGTCTCCCTTTTTTACTGAAATCTTTAATTTTTGCACTTTGTAAGCTCTTGGTTTCATTCTGTATAAGAATCAAGAGGAATCATATCAGTTTGCTGATATTGTAACCGCTGGTAATAAAAATAATTCTGAATAGGCTCTTTCGAGCCCATTCCCCATCCCCCTTGGGGGGATTTGCGTCCATGTCTTTTTTGCTTTTTGTTCTTTTTTTTTTGCAATATAGCATAGTTCTAATCTGCAGGGTAGTATGGTTTGGTTTATGACTTCCCGATTGACCTGAAAGGGGAAAGAGATGCGTTGTAGGACTAATTAGAGAACCAGCATTGTGTATCTTGGTTTTCTTTTCATCAACTATTTCTTCAGCTTTAATTAAATTAACCATTCCTCGATTCCCTGATTGATATCCAT
>LPNX010911963.1:0-13197 GCA_001517045.1 Pseudotsuga menziesii | reverse complement strand
GAGTCAAGAACAAGGTGACAGCCTTGACTCGAGACTTGCCCCCAAGGACACACCGAGTGGATTGAAGATTTCTGCCACGTGACCCAGGTGTGTGAAAGGTAGCAACACTTCCCTATGACTATAGTTCTACAAAATGTGTTAATAACAAATTTGTTAGATAATTTTCAAAATCGAAACCACTTACCCACTACCCATGGCAGTTTTCTTTGTTATGCAGCTAACAATATTTTGAAACCATTTACCAACAGCTATGTTAACTATTCAACTTAGCCCATTTAGGCCCTAGCACTACAACCAACAGCTCTAATAAACCACATTTTGGGTGTTCTTTTCTCTTTTAACTACTCATTCTGGCCCATCTAGGCCCAATGTTGCAACTAGCAACTCTGATACAACTCTGTCACGTACCCATACCCTGATTATCATGCGGAATTAAAAAATTCCTACGGAACCTTTGTCGTTCTTTGAAACACAAGGCATGGTTGTGAAGCACTCCTCAACATTCATGTTATGCTGCCATATTGTCATGTCCCCACCTGTCCACCATTGATCAATTCGACCATCTACAAAGAAATATCTCAAAGGAGATCGAACGATGGGAAAATGGAATTCGCAACAGAAACAACGGTCAACATCTGTTCTGCATCTAGGAATAGATCAATGGCTGAGAATCAACCCGCAAGAATCAACGGTGCAAAAACTTGAATCTACGAAATCGAGGAAATATGAAAATTGCGGTCCTTCATCCCACATCCCGCGTCCCACATTCCTCATGCGAAATAAACCGTTGTGGAAAGAAAATTTGTGGAAGTAGATATCTGCGAAGCCGCATCCCACATCCTGCATGCGGAAAGGAAAGTTACGAAAGGAAAATTGTGGAAGTAGAGATCTACGAAGCTGCATCCTGCATCCTGCATCCCTCATCCCGCAAGTTGTGGAAAGGAGAGTTAGAGAAGGAAAAATTGCGGAGAACAAGATTTACAGAATGTCGCTTCCGCATCCCGCATCCCGCAAGTTGCGGAAGGAAAATTGCGGAAATAGAGATTTACAGAAGGACGTTTTCGCATCCTACAAGTTGTAGAAAGAAGAGTTGAAGAAGGATATTTATGCAGAAATTCAACCTACTAACAGAAGTCTTGGGAATATTTGAGTTTGGCCATCTAAGTCCCATAACTTAATTTTAAAAATGTATTGAAAGAAACATACACAGATGCATACAATTGCAATTATACAACAGAAGCAATTCATCAATTCAACACATTAAACATATTCATCATATTTCATTAAGCAAATACAATCTGCATAGATTAACACAGAAATACTTATCTTTGAAAGAATTTGATCCCCAACCAGCTACATCGCTGCAATGTTCCACCCAACCATAGGCCAGTGCGCTCATCAATCTCTCAACAACACTACCACCCCCGAGCTGGGCATGATTCCCACAAGGAATAAGGAACACTAGCAAGATCACACATAGCCAAGAATGCAACCAAACTCAGCCAAGCCAACACAGTTGGGTTTATCAAGCTATAGACAAAAAATCCAATATACTGTTGGGTTTATCATACTGCAGTCATTCAAGCCAACATTCTCATTAAGGACCAGCCAAGACAACTAATAGATGGGTTTATTAGGCTGCAAAGGAACTAGAAAACTTGAACTGCTAAGCTTGAGCTCAACCACCGAGCTGTGGACACCTGCACTAGATTAGGCTTGGCTCCTAAGTCATCTACACACCCAACACAAGGAAGCATCCCTTTATCTACTACATAGTCCCTCAGGCTATGCCTTCCCTTCCAGTGTTGTTCAGGGAGTACAAAGAAGAAAACCAGCCCCTCTAGATCTATTTGTGAGGTTCCTTCCTACACTAGGTCTATCAAGATAGTTCAAATCCAATTCCACTCCAGACCATTTCAGACCAAGGCAAAAATATGCACACACAGTAGAACAAAATGTTAACGTAGCAAAACAAACTTCCACTCAATCTGTAACAAAGGAGACCATTGCACAACAACACTCAGGCTGGTAACAATAGGCGAACAACACAGAACAAAACACGGTTCTAGAAAACAGGCAAATGCACAGAACAAAACACGGTTCTACCAAAATAGGATGAATCCACAGCGCGCATGCATAGGATGGAATCGAGGATGATTAGATTCGACCACAACATTTTTGGTTGAAATCCCGATGATAGACTGTGCATGCACAATGGGGAAAAAGAAACTAAAAGCGTTGAAGGATTGATCATCAAAACGTCTCGCTGCTCCCCACATCGTGAGGGAAGATGAAACGTGAGTGCATGAGGGAATGAGCATACATTTTCTAGGTGTTTTCTTTTTACACATGTATTTTCCCCCATGGCTCAAGGTTAAACATTCCCCCTCCATGTTCCTTAGGAAATCATGCCCCCATCTCATTATTTGTTGCATTGACATAGTTGGTTGTGGGTTTTTAATTTAAATTGCATATTTATATGATGTCCAAAAGTATATATTGTGCTTGACTTAGCACCATAAATCATAGGCATCAACCTAGATCACCTATACACAAAACATCAATAAATGGCAGGGCCTTGGACTTGAGCTCCTTGCCATGATTCCATACAATATTTTCATCATATATATTTAATGCAAAACAGGGTCAAAACCGGGATCTTACACTTCCACCACTTCTTCTTTCCTAGAGTCTACAATCCACAGCTTTATGATCAAAGTTAAAATAAAAATAACAATAACCATTGAATCCTATTTCATATCTGGGACTTTGATTCCATATTAGATTTGTTTCTAATGTGAGATTTCTTTGAGGAATAGGTCTAACTCTTTGATGTATCTTCGAACTTCCAAAGTCCTAGTTGTCGTGTGCAGGTTCATGGGGAGCGACTTTGGAACTTGATGGACCTACTTCTGGAGTCTTTGGAGACCAAGTGCTATCTTCATATTTTTCTTTCACCTTCTTATAACCAAGACTAGTCTTGTCACATAGAGATATTTGGCAATCCAAGATATTATATAGGACAATTGAACTGTCTTTGAACTAGAAAAAAGTATCATTCTTCTCACCTTTATTTCTAACACCGACTACCTCCATTTCCGACCTTTGGATTGTTTGCTCCTTTTCTTCCTGTTAAGTCAGTAAATTTTTCTCCTTTTTTGGTTTATTTTTCTCCATTTTTGGTTTGTTTTTAATCTACCTCAGTTAAAATTTTGGTCTTAGGTTTTAGTTTTTTAGTCCCCTTTAGGAGTTATATGGATGATTGAATGGTTTTTGAGTTTACTCTTTATAAATTTCATTTGATTTTTGTTGGTCTTTTATATTTTAAAAGGGGTAAAGAAGGTCATATTTTCAAAGGTTGATTCATTAATATGTTTAGAGAGCAGTTAGACTTGATTCTTAAACTTAGCAATTCTCTAAACCTCCGACAATTTGGAAGAAAGTTGAAAAAGAGCGAAATTTTAACACTGGCCATATTCTTGTAGCACTGGACAAAAATTTAACAAAGGGCGCGCTACAAGAATATCGCGGCCCTCTTATTTTCCGGTTTTCAAGCAAATTTTTGTTATGATTGCAAATGCTGAGTGACTAATTGCAGATGTTAGCAGCGAAATTCAGTATAATATGGCATGCTTTGTCATTACATACACTGTCAAAGGTGAAGGAGGAGATCGTGAGGAGATCGTGGGTAACCATAATCGCTAAAAGACCGGATTGTGTCCGCTAGGAAACAGAGTGAGATTTATGAACCCGGAGTTTAGGGCTTCGTCTTGCTGATAGCTGAAGTCAAATTGAACCTGCAGAGACACATATATTGAAAAAGCAGAGGCAACCATGGAAGAATTGAAGCAGGTGGGGTTAATAGCGACACGAATCAATCATGGCCGCGGTTGCAATAAGCTCGGCCAGTGGGCTGCTGGCCATGTTGGCTGAGCAACATCCCATCCTCTTGTTGGACATATAAGGCTGGATAAGGAGTTACTAGGGAAAATGAATTTATCAATGGATTCGTTACTTTTGAATTTCAAGAGATCCATCAAAACCAATGGCAATCCATTAAACGATTTGTCAGACAGACTTATCTTGCATATAAGTGAAAATTGCTAGGGTGCAGAACATAAAGAAATGGATATCCAAATGCCATGTTTACACTTCTACATACAGCGAGACCGGTCTGGCATTTACATCGACTGGTGTAAAGAAAGGGGAACTTTTCTCTGGAGATCTCAACACACAGTACAAGTATCAAAATGCAAATGTGGATGTGAAGATTGATACAAATTCTAATATTTTAACAACAATCACTATTGATCAACCTATTCCACATGTAAAGTCAATTTTCAGCTTCAAAAATACCGGATCAGAAGTCTGGCAAGGTGGACTTGCAGTACTTTCATGATCATGTGGGATTGAGCTCAATCATAGGTTTGCAACCTACTCCCATTGTCGAGGTCTCAGCAGGACTTGGTAATGATGAAATTTCAGTTGGTGGGGAGATGGCTTTTGACATTGCGTTAGGCACATTTAAAAAGTACAGTGCAGGCATTGGTATTTCAAAGCCTGAGTACGCTTTGGTGGAAATTGCAGGAAGCATCCAGTTGTCAAGAAATATATGTGTTGCTTTATTGTCTTTGCAGTTATGGCTTTCTTTTTTGCACCGCTGGCTTAGAGCAAAGATGATTGTTATTGAAGTAGAAGACATGACTGATGTGGGTGAGCAGATTCAAACAATGGCTGGATACAGTATATTCAAGGATATAAAGAAAATCGCAGAGGATGCTGTACCCCATGCTGCAGAGAACTTAACACTTGCCTTTGGTGCTCTGTGCATGATTTTGCCTTCGTCTGCACATAGCATGACTCCAGCTGCAACGAGGTTTCTTCTGGATTGGTTGCATCAAGATGCTCATGAATACAAACAGTGGTCATCTGCAATTTCTCTTGAACTTGTGTCTACTTGTTTGCATGCTACAGATTGGAAGCACAAACATGAAATTATTGACACGCTGTTGAAGGTTGCAGGCAGGAGCAACAGAGCTCTTGTAATAGGTGCATATGGTGTAGCTCTAGGTTTTGCTTGTCAAAGCCTCCTCAGTGATGATTCTGTCAATAGTGCTACATGGAAAGAACTAGGAACAAGCAAACAAGAAAAGACAGCGTTACTTGGACATGTTATGAAAAGCCTGATTATGTTGCTTTGCTGGATGTGCCCATCTGCTATTGAATCTTTGCAAAACCTTTACCGATTTGAGTTGCTTAATGCAGTTGATTGTAATATAGGCTGTATCAAACTGCCAGAACATGCTGGTAAACACTGGGATAATAGAGAGGAAAATGTCTGGGGTATTGCAGGGCTTGTCATTGGTCTAGGAACCTGTGTCGTTGCTATACAGATGAGTGGAAGTCCAGCCATGATGGTTGAGATTACAAACATTTTAATATCTTGGATCCCTATTGTGAACTCATGGCAAGAAAAGCAATCACAGTCGGAGTCTTTTGACTATGGTGATATATCTGAAGTATCTTTGGCAGTGGGTTCATCTTTAGCTTTATCTACTGCTGTGAATATTTGTCTGAAGCTGGAACGCTTGGATGAAGGATTAGATTCCTAGTGGATGGATTTAGAATACTGATTTCTAAAGTTGCCTGTCAAAAGGAGCATGGGTATTTGTATCAAAATTTGTTAATGGCTAGCTGCATTGGATCAGGCAATCTTCTTTCTTGTATTTTAAATGAATCTGCACATCCAATAAAAGTTGAAGATGTAAAAACATTGCTGGAAACAATAAGAAGAACTTACACTGATCCAAATCCTCCAATTGTTCACCTTGGTGGGATGATTGGTATAGTCAATTGCATGAGTGCTGGTGCTGGGCTTGTCACTCCTTCCAGCCAGCAGGCATTGGATTTTCATCTAACAGCCAAACAAAAGGAAACAACTTGTGTGAGAGGACCGATTCTCTCTAATCCTCTTTGTGAGCAATTTTCACAGTCACTGATACATGAGATCCTTGGAGTTGTAAGAGAGTCAAATGATGTACATTCTAATAACCAAGCCTTGATCCATAATTCTAGCTTACGAGAAGCATGTGTTCATTTCTCACTTGTACATGCAGAGCATCTTGTTTCCAGAGAAATGGTCACATATGGCTTAAATTCTGAAGCTATTCCAGCAGAAGAAGTTAAAACATTAGAGAGCACGGGAACCAGAATTGATAAGACTTTGCCGAGCAATGATTTAAAGTCTGGGAAAGATTTGAGTATTTGTCCCAAGCTTACAGAAGTGCATGCAATGGAGCACAAAAGTCTAATTCTTTTTCGACAGAATCATCTCTTGTATCAGTGCCTGCACCTTCCTTAGATGGCCTTTGCATTGACAGTGTACTGAATGTTAGTAAGCCTACGAGAATTGAGTCGGAGACCTCTGTTTTTAAAGAGATGGATGTGGAAGTTGATGCTGATATGGAAAAATATGATGATGATGGGGATTGGGGGAGAATTCTTTGCAGAAACAAAGTCTCAGCACTTATGAATGAAAAAAGGAGGCAGTGGAAGCAGAATTCTGCTCTATTTTTTTCCTGTTTTGAGTCATTGAAGTAAAATGCTGACCACGAGCTAAAGGAGAAGAATTTTTGAAAACAAAAGGAGGTTTTTGTTCCTTAGATAACCCTTTACAAAAAACTCTCTCAGTTTTACAACATCTGTCAAGGTTTGAAAAATCCAAGTTAATATTTGAAGCCTATTTTTCAGGATTTTTAAATATTTAATATTTTCCTGTTTTAGTGTTCATTTTGCGGGGCAGATTCTGATCGATTGAAGATGAATTTTTTAAAACCAAGAGAATTTTTTGTCCATCAGGGACCCATCTAAAAAAACCTCTCTCATTTTTTACACAGGTGTCACCAATTAAGAGATATGGAAGCTTCTTTGACACCTATTTTCCAAAAATTCGCCATATTTGCCAGGAATCCGATTTGCTATTTTTAGTAAATTAGTTGAGTTAGTTAGTTAATGTAACTGCTGGGTAGTTTCAATTTCGACCTAATGAAAGGGAGATAGAACTAATTTTTGTAAATATAAAAGAGGGATAGAAATACATTGTGAGGGTTCTGCTTTTGGGAGCATCAGGAGGTCTGCTAGCTGCTTGTACTATCAGATTTGTTCAGTGAACTGGTACTGTACTCTTATATACATTTACTGATGAAACTATGAATATATGACTCTTTTCCCTTTTATTTGGTCTATGTTGGATTTGTTGTGAGCTTTTTTAGCTTCCTAATTGACAATTTCAGTGCTGGTTAATGTGTATTTTTTGGTATTGCTTGTCCATTATGTGTGAATCTCAATACAGGCTTTTTATTGGATCTTTGTGATATATATGCATCTTTATCAGTTATATGTGTATGATTTAGTTGTGCTTATTTGCTGAATGTATTCCATGCATGCTCTTGAAGTTTACAACCACAAACACATAAACAAAACCCTAAACCCTAGTTTGAATTGAGTTTTTCTCTTGAGATTGTGTTGGCTTGTTCCCCTAGCCTTAGGAACAATTTCTGGCACAAACACTTCCAACTGATTCTTCAAATATTTCTTCTATCCTCTTGGCTTCCTCCAGCTGAGTCTTCAAGTCATGATTATCCTCCCTATTTTCTTCAATCTCTTATGATTCTTCACCATGATCTTCTTGTTCTTCCTTTTGATTGATCAATTCAGTCTTTAGTTATTCAAATTTAACATCCATGTCTTTAATTTGTGTTAGGATTATTAATCCTCCATTGACCATACTGTCTATTTAGATTATTTATCCTGACTTAGGAACCTTAACTAATTATTTGGGTCCACTAGTACCATTGGGTTCACTTTTCCTAATGGGGCCACAGGTGCCAATTACTAGAGTGTGGGGAACATTGCTATATGTTAACTTCCACTTATTGTATGTGCATGCATCAGTTTGGGCACCTCCTAGACCAATCCCTACATTTTAAGAGCCACTAGGAGTCCTGGCACCAACCTCCATCAGTTAGTTGAAGTTGGAACTAGTTATTCTTAGTTAGCTTGTAGTTACTTTCAGTTAGATCACAATCGGTTAGCTAATGCTTGTTATGCATGGTTGCATGTCGAGTAGATGCCTTTTCCCACCTACCACACTCAGTTGCATTGAGTTAACTAGTTATTATTGATTGTATGAGTTGGTTGAACATATAGGATTTGATCTCTTGGACTCTGATATTGATTGAGACACCATGAGTTAGCTAGTCAGTTAGGTAAAGTCAAATCTAGTTGGTAGATTCGAATTTCTCCCTAATGCATTCAAATTCTTCCTTTATGTAAACTATTGTAACACTGGATTTCATTAATGACAATGTTGTAAATTCCTGAGCTACACTCATTTGTTTCCTATGTGGTTTGTTTTGTTCAATTTGTATGTTCATTCTCCTTTTACTGCAATCATAATTTAGAACTAATTGCTTGAATATCTAAATGGAACAACAATTTTAATATGGTATCAGATCCTTCTGATGCAGGTTTCATGTTTGTTTCTCTCAATTGAACATCAAAAGTAGTTGGGTTTCCACAGAAATCCCCTATGATGATTTGATAGCTTTGAATTTGTTTAGAGCAGTGGAGAGGGAATGATGGACCCTGAAAATATGTTCATGTCGAGAGGAAAAGCATGATTCTAACAGTTCAAATGTTTTAGTGTGTTTTACAGTGAAAATCTACAGGTGCTACGTATCTTGTGTTAAGTTTTGTGATCTCTCAGCCGAAAGAATTATGGATTCTCAATCTCCTACTCCTCAGATCCTCGCAACTTCCAATTATCTTGATTGGGGGATTGATATACAACTGGCCTTGTGCAAGCATGGCTACCATAGGATAGTACTTGGAAGGGATCTTGAGTCCCATCATCCTATTGAAAGAAACAAGTTTCTGAACCTCTTAGATGAGGCATTCGTTTATCTATGCACTTGTATATCCAAAGATCTCCTCTTCCACCTAGAAGGTTTGAGGACACCCATACAATCCTAGGAGAAGCTTGAAGACTTGTTTGGCAAACAAGATCAGCTTTGGGGACACCTCCTGGGGAATGATTTGGTAGCCTTACATCCTAACAGTTTTGAGACTATTGAGAAATTCTTTACTAAATTCAAGTCTCTTGCACTTCAATGCAAACAGTGTGGAATATAATGAAAGGATGAGCAGAATGTCCTTTCCATACTCAGCAAACTCAGTTTTGAGTATTATGCATTTGTTTCTATATTTAATTCTAAGCGGGAGGGCTTCCCTGATTGGAAAATTCCTTCATTAGATTATTTTCTGAGTATTTAATCAAGGATCAAGAGAAATTGATTCAAATGGGAGTCATCAAGACCTCCAAAGATCAAGATCTCCTAGCTACTGACTCTTCCAAAGCGCAAGCAAAGGGGAATCAAAGAAGAAGGAAACAAAAGCAGTTGATTCGAAGCCTAAACAGAATCAGCAAATTTCTGAAGGGGTCTCTAGCTCTAAGAAAAAGAAGTTTGAAAAGAAATTATGTCCCCATTTTGAAAAGGGTTACCATCTTGAATATTATTGTATGAGGAAGCAATTTGATGAAATGCCAGCTCTTCTCAAGCAGCATAACATTGCTCCCCCACAAAGATAAAAGAAGCCTGATGAAGAATCACAGATAGAAGATGTTGAAAGGTTTCATGATTTGAAAGCAAGCCTCTCTCAATATAAAACATACATAATTGATTATGGAGCTTCCAACTACATGGTTTCCTCCAAAGAATCCTTCTCAACCCTCACACTGTCAAAGGGGCCTAACATTCAAATGGGATATTATTCCCATATTCGAGCAAAAGGAAGGGGATCAGTTAGAGCGAAGCATGGTGAGTTCAAGAATGTCCTTTATGTGCCCTCCCTTGCTGCTAACATGTTGCTTTTTTATCAAATGACTCATACAGGCTCTCCCAAGAGAGTTACATTCGATTCAGATACAGTTGAGATTACAGAAAAAGCCACCGGACAGCTTATAGCAAAAGGTATTGCAAATCACTCTACCAAAGATTATGAGTTCTCACATTTCTTACCTGTCTCTCCTCCTATATATTTATTGTCTCATGCTAAAAACACCAGCAAGATTTGGCATGAGATATTTGGCCATCTCAATTTCAAATATCTGCAGCAACTCCACAATGATAAAATGGTTGAAGGTTTGCCCTCCTGTTGAGGCCTGGAAATTCGCAGGCGGAAACAGTAAGGGATTCTCCCCAATCAATGTTCCCAACTAGCCCGTTGACTGTTTGGAATAGGGAATCCGTCCGGTTTGCGGTCTGGCTACCATAGGTCAAGAAACAAAACAAAGGCTTTACCGGTTGCGGCGCGGCCCACCAAGTTTTGTATTTTGACTTTAAGAAATGAGATGCAAGTGCCTAACTAAATGCAGAGCGATCAAGATGCAGGGAGCAATCACAATGTGATGCGCAGGTTCTTACCTCTCGTCTTATGCTCGCAAGCAACCAAATCAGATACAATAAGAAATAAACTAACTATCTAATCTATCCCTAGGGAGCAAGGTTATCATTATGGGTGAGCAATACATCTTGCACATGCATTATGAAGAATCACAGATAGCTGATATTTCTTTAAAGACACATGAACACTTACAAATATTTAAATAACCAGATAGCCGATCATTTTATAACAACAATAATTGCTCACAGTGGAAAATATCAAAAAAAGATACCGAAGAACATTCAACAAGAACATAGGTTCAGGAAATTAAACATTCTCACAACAAATGAAACACCGCTGAAAATGAAATAGTTCCTCTTCAACATTATTCATGGAGTCGCATTGATACATTCCATTCTACTCTCTCCAACAGGTAAAAATTGCAGTTTCCTTTGCAAAACGAAGTAGTTCCTCTTACAAGCAAACATTTACAAAATTTTCCAGGGGAAAAAGCCCTATCTCAATCCTACTTTCAGATATTTAAACTACAATTTGAGACCCTTCGACTGCCTCCTCTCTCCCCCTCTCGGCTTCCCAACACTTCAAATATTTCTGTGAGCTATTGAGTAACTGACAGCTCTTCAAGCTCTAGCTCTTCGTTGCCATTCACGCAGTTTTTTCCTTCTGGACATTTTGTCAATCATTTTTTTGTGAGCGTTCATCTTCTGGTCAATAACGGATAGGTTTTCCTATTCCGTGCCTCTGTCGTTTGCTTATTTTGTCCTTTTCTCCATTTTGTCTTCCTTGTGATTGTGCCGGTTTCAGTTCGAGCAAGCTCAGTCTTCACCCAGGGTCGCCACAGCAGTATATCGAATTCCTCCTGCAAACAATTACGGTGCATTATTTGTTGCAAAATGGGGTTTTAAACATTAACATCTTCTGCCATGAATGATAAATTCCCAAGAAACTAACCAGGTGCATCCGGACAGAGTCTCGATTAAGCTTTGGGCGGGAAATTCATAAATCGGTAGTCGGCAAGCTTTGGAATCGGACAAGGACAAGACTTCGGGAGCTGCAACGGCAGAGGATTATAGGGACTGGGTGAGCAAAACACGGCGAAAAGGTTTAATCGGACCTTGGCGGGAAACTTCATTAATCGGGCGTTGGAAGGATGATACATTGGGAGCTGAAAGAATCTCCCAGCCGAAACGGCGGACGAGCCAAGGCTGAAGACATAAGCTAATCGGACGTCGGCAGATACTCGCATCGGCAGCTCACTAGCTCTCCCCAGCCACAACGGCAGGAGGGTATAAGCTATGGTCTAGCGATTTAAGGCCAAAATGAATCGAGCGTCGGAGGAATCCAGACTTCGAATGAATAAACAATCTTGGAGCCACAACGGCGGAGGGGCTGGAACTTTGCAGCTTCCAATATAACAACGAAAAGAGGCCCGATCAAAGGAAAAATCAATGATTAAAACAGCGTTAAGGGTCAACTGCAGCCAAATTCATTTTTCCTTCACGAAGGCTGCTTTGAAGCACAAGATTTTACTTCTCCACGGCCAGAAATCCACGACTTAACTGAAATTGAACATGGGGGACATAAATCCGTGGGCATCCAACTTCAAAGTAAAACAAAAGAAGACACGCTCTAGAGGTCCAAGAGTTCAATGATCAAACTGTGCGAAATAATGAGGAGGGGCCCAGAAATTAAAACATTAATTTGGGGGAGAACAGTTGTGGCAGCAACAACTGGCGATTACCTGGTGAACCTAGATCTCTGGGTGATTTTTCTTTGAGTGGCAGACTGTTTCACAACAAAAATGCATCAAATGAATTCTTCCAGCTATCCAGATGGATTTCTTAATCGACAGAAGTGTGGATCTTAATCATTGATGATGGTCCATTGGGGAAAATGAAAACCGAGACCCTCAAGTCCAGATAACTATGCTGAGGCCAGAGTATGAGTTTCATTATTACCTATGTTTTCAGGTAGCTAACAGTGTGGACACCACGGGGTTATAGCAGACAGCAAACAGCAATATTCGTTTGTTCCTCATTCCCATGCCATTTTAACACTTTTGTGCTTTTGGACTTTTGTCCCTTTCATCTGAGTCCTTCCGTACGCCTTTCTTACTGAATTTTAATTCAGGATCCTCTATCCCATAGTGCCCTTTTGTGTGAGTGGTGTACTTTAAGTTTTAGCTCACGGACGGAGAGGATCTTTTGGCAATTTAGTATTTAGGATTCAGCACTTGCTTCGATTTATGATGCTTTTATAGAAGTTTTGACTCTTTACTTGCCTTTTGGCATTCGTTTCTTGGCATGGGATCATTTATATTTAATACACTGTTCACCTTGCTTCTGCCCATGGGTCCTTTACTGTCTCTCCTTAGAACATTTTAAATGTGACGTGGATGGAGCCCCGACATAGTACTCCAGACTCTTCGAATCCGGTCTAATTCACAGGGGTTAAGCAGGACTTCAATGCACACAACATTTTATTCGAGAAAACCGTTAGGCTGGAAGAAATCTTTAGCAACACACAGGCTGACACTCAACGTATTTGCTATTCCCAAAAGACCTTAATATCCTCCAGAAAACCGCAAGTTCGTTCCCCTTATTGAAAATCAAAAACTTAAAATTAAATCGAATGAAAGCATGACTCGAAAACAAACCCACAGCTTATTTATATACAAGGCAGAAAAATCAAAGAAACTCAAGAAAAGTAAGGTTTGAGAACCAAACCATTAAC
>LPNX010911956.1:236418-285869 GCA_001517045.1 Pseudotsuga menziesii | reverse complement strand
AAGATGGTTGGGTGTGTAGTTGGAGTGTCATTAATGTTTGAATTCACTCCCGGGCTTTTGCTCCAAAGGATTTTACATGACTAGGACCTCGACCGAGCTCATACCTCGGTCGAGGTCTTAACGAAACCTCGACCGAGGTTTTGTTAAACCCTCGGTCGAGGGATTTACAAACCCTCGGTCCAGGTTTCGTTAAGACCTCGACCGAGGTATTTAAATACCTCGGTTGAGGTTCATACCTCGGTCAAGGGCTTAAGAAAATAGACTTAGCCCACATTCAAACAAATGAAAAATTTTATGTGCCTTGCAGAGGTGTACACCCTGCCATTCCTAGCACATAACTGAGCGGAGTTGATACCGATAAATTCACCAACGAATCTTCTATCCATTGAGGTATCATACACGCATTTTGGCATTCATATGAAATTTATTTTTTAATTACTTCTAAAACTTATACTTAGAAAACCACACTGCAACTTCGAAGCAGCTCAAAGAAAAATCCGCAGAGTTAAAAATACACAGCCAAAAAATTCTTAAAAATGCACACATCACATATCGACGTGTCCTCTTCAAAAGGGTATCTTTGGTTTTTCAATTTTTGAAAAAATAGAAAAAATTGTTTTACGTGGACAAATATGTGTTTAAAACGATGCTGAAATCGAATGTGGTCACTTTCAAAAAATAATAAATAATTGTATAATGGAAAAAAAATTAACAAAAAAATATGCACATCACACTACATTTTATGTAGATCATGCTCATTTATATTTTTTTTTAAATTATTAATGCAAGATTGAATTACTCTACGTGGACACGAACCACTTATTAGCTTCTTCAAATTTTTAAGGTCACACAGTTCATTAAATGCAAAAATTCACACATTAAATGACATCGGAATATTTTTTTTTAAATATCACTATGAAGCCAACATAATATTCTACAATTTGTTTTTTTACTGCAAGTCAAAATTCACATGGCATATATGCGTTTTGAGGGCTTCTATCTAGCACATGAGTAAAAAATCAGGTTTTCATCGCCAAATTTGGCCAAAACGTGTTACCCATCTTCATGGAATCACCCATATGTAATATATATTTAACTTTATTTAATGTTAATCATCAAACTAAAATTCCTTTTGAGTAAGAAAGATAAATTATAAATTATAATATTGAAACTTGGCCTCGAGAGCTTAGAAGAAGGAATTGCTTAAACTTCAAGCATTAGGTATAACCTATTATTCTATTAGAGGTTTGAGAATAGGTATGCAAAAACTACAAGAATCAATGTTTATGGAAATCTTCGATTAAAACGAACTAGTTATGCAGGTATTGTTTAGGGAATTTCCAATTTCCTATCAATTATGTTTTTCGCTAATGGATTAATAAGTTTGTTACATTTATTCCATTAAAGCTCTTTGAAAAAACATTATAGGATGTTAAAATCAAATTAAATATAATTTTTTGTTTATTGTATGATTTACAATTTTAATTAGTGAAGTATTTTTTTTCTCAAAAATTTATATGTTTCTTAAAATAAAACCATGTTAATTTATTTGTTATGTTAATTTATTTATTGTATAAATAAATCAAATAGTCATAGAAATTTTTGTTTTGGGATTTGTGCCTCAACTCTCTTGGAAAAGATGTCAAATTTACTCCAAAATCACTTTTCTCCTCTCAACCTTCTCTTAGAAATTTCTCTTGTAAATTGTTTCATGCACACTACCCTAGGTTCTCTCTTATAATCAAAAAATGATTTTCACCTTCCCAACCCCTAAATCCAACGACCAAGATATAATCTTTCCTTAACAAGATCAAAGGATGAGATTCATTACCTCCAAAATAAATTTCTTTTCTTTTAGATAAATTTATTTCACTTTATGTCATAAATGCAATTTATGAAATAAAGGCACCTTTTAAAAATAACAAGGGATCTTTATGAAAGTCACTTTATATAAGAGTCACTTAATAAAACTTTATAAAATCAACATTACAAAATCAAATAGCCTAGATAGCGTAAATGCAAGGTCACTTCCACATCAAGACAAAACTATGCACATTGCTTCCTGAGCTAAAAAGCTAACATAATATAAATAAAAAACAAATAGTTACATGGAATATATCTACAAAAGGTCAAGAGAAAATTGAGGTTACAAAATTAAGATTATATTAGTAGTATACATTTCATTTATTTCCTTTTATACAATAATCCTTATCTTTCCATTTTTCCCCTTCTTTTAAACTTCGTGCCACTCATTTAAAAAAGGTGAAACGGTGAATAACTATGAGTTAGAAGGTGAGATATCATAATACTTAGAAGGAACCACTTCCTTATTTGAATATGATATATTAGTTTCATGTCTTTTTCCCCCACTGAGATGGGGTTTAACGACCATGACCGTTATAGAGAAAAACTTCTTATGGCTTGGGGTGCACCACAACAGACATGATGACACCAGAAATCCCATCCATATTCAAATATGCTACATAAATTAGAAAATCTAGCAACTGGGGGATAGAATCAATACCTCAATCAGATGTTCGAAGAAGACCACTGTTGATATCATGATCAAGTGCTTATTCCCTATAATTTTCCCTCAACAACAAATATATATCCAAGCATATAAAATATATTAAATGTTAGCATTCAAACTAGCATAATCCATTTAAACATGTATAAAGAAAATATACCCACTGATACAAATATAAACATTTGCACATGAAATTTGGACGAGAAATGGATATTTCTATTAATATAAAAATAGAGATACAATGTGACAACCTCTATCGACAACTCGTAAGAACCAAGAAACCAAATTCCTCCACCTAGGCCTCCAACACTTCAATCCTCCATAGCAAGGAAAGCTCACAAAGATAATGGAGAGCTTGGGAGATGGACACAAAGAGTTCTCTCAACAAGGATAAAGGGATGCAGACTCAATCATATGGCAATGGGGCAAAATTTTGCTATAGTTTCCTTCCTCTCAAAGTTTCTCCTCCTCCAGTGCTTCACAATGGCTCAATATATAGCCCTCAAATGGGAAATGGAGGGTCGAATCTGAGCGTTTCCAGGCATATGGAAGGCCAAGGATCAAGCTATTCATTACTTGATGAGGAAAACTCCAAACATGTTTTTTTTGTTTTTGAGCACAAAACCTTATGTATGCGGGTTGTAATGGTGCAAACTACGTATACATGAGCTGCATAATTGTTAACCTACGTGTATCTCCAAAAGGTATTTTCAGGATTATACTGAAGCATCAGGGCTATACTGAGTAAGGGGGGTATAGTGAGTCTACATAGGGACAAGGGAAGGTCATCAAGGCATGATGCATAAGGTGTGGAAAATAACACTATAACAGATTCCCCCTAATCTGTGAGGCTAGAGGGGTACACGATGGCCGAAATACATTATAACAGTCCCAGAAGTGGAGTAGTGAAAATCTAGGTGGAAGAAATAGCCACTTGTCAACATAATACAATGATAACTATGTATACATGAGTGCATATCTGGAGTATATATAGCAGTCCCAGATACATATAAGTACAATGGATATGAATAGGCATAATACACATGTGTCATAAGTGGTCACAGCCACGCACAATACACAATGGAGTCTGGTCTCCATACTTAAGGAAGACATCTAGTACTTGATAAGGTAACTAATTTGGTATAAGAACTGAAATACCATAGGTACAATCGCGATAAAGGTAGTAGCATATATGGAATGCCACCACAATCTAATTTCTTCTACACAAATTGTTGATGGTACATGTCTCATCATGTGAATAGAGGTGTTGAGGTTGAACATGATGAAACATCATTTGATTATCAGTCATTGATGTATATCATTAATAGACGAGACAACCCACTGATGATGAAAATGGGTGTCAATGTACTGAGTGCATTCAACAAGCATGAATAGAGGTTTTGAGGTCGAACACTTGAAGAATCCATCGATCAGGGGACATTGATGTATTCCCAATATGTCGATGGTGAGAGAACATGACATTGATGACTGTAAGTCTCAATGTACTCAACTAACTCTAGATCCCAATTCCATAATAGATATTGTTAGTACTAGAGTTGTACTTTAGTCTTTGTCATGTATTTTTATTTTTTTCCCTTATTAGTCCAATTCTTCTTTAGAATTTAACCATATTTTTTAGACCATGTTTTTGTCCTACTTATAGTTCTTAGTAGTTTTTTTTATTTTACCTTATGCATTTCCTAGTTAATGGATTAAATGTGGCTCATATTTATTTAAATCCTTCCTAGAGCCTTCAAATATTTGACTTTGCATGTTTGCTTACTCATTTTATGGATATTTTCTAATATTTTCCTAGCACATGTGACTTGACACATTTTGGCAGCGTAATACATGGAAACCATACAAACCAACACTGTTGAAATGTCAAATCTTGAGAACTGGTGGCCCGATGCTTGTCCTGTGATCATGTGATTATTTAAAGTGGGAGGTTTCACTCATGATTTATGTTAGAATTATTCTACATTTGTCAAACTCATGATTGGGCCCAATAGGATGAATTTAATATGTCCATGTGTTACTATTCAATTTTACCCTCGTTTTCTGATTTCCCTGGCTATTACAGCTACAGACACCTATTCTTAACCATGTTTGAGCTTGTTCTAGAGAATTGTGATCCAGCAAGTGCTCGATAATTGTCAATCTGAAGAAAAGTAGTGGCAAAATCTGTCAATTTGAGTTGCTCAACACGCAATGGGCAGAGGAGTTTCCCAAGTGCGCTAAAATTTCTATGGATTCAGGTTGATATTCTTTCTTTGAGAGAATTAGAGGCTATAACGTTGAAGTCACTCGATCTTTTGCTCAAAATTATACGGGTTCATTCATCGATTTCCAAACTTTAAGTTTTGAATTGACTTAGGGATTAGTTGCAGAGGTAACGAGATTGCCTGTCAAAGGGAATCATTGTTTCAAGAAACATCCTTTTGAAATAGACTTGAACTTGTATTTGTTGCCTAGGTATGAATCTTTCTATTGGAGTGAAGGCATAAATTTGAGCAATGTAAAACAGGAATGGAGAGATGCTCTAAGTATCATATAACGCTATGTCACCTGCGAGGGCAGCTTCGAAACAATTTATAGGTATCACCTGATATTTCTCCTTCATGTGAATGGGAAATATAAATTAAATTTACCCCAATATCTATTCAAGGGCCTTAAAAAGATGGCTACTAGAGTTACGAATCATCCTGCTCACACAATTCATACAATTTTCCATCATGGGTTAGCTAAGTTGTTGGTGTTAACAGAACTTAGAAAACAAAACTATTCCTGGAAGCATTTTTTATTCTGTTCAGGCTATGGACCAGAGAATCATAAGGCCCAAGGCAATCTAGATACTCAAATTAGTAAGAAAGAGACAAAAACTTATGTCAATAAGCATAAATCCCCTCATATCAGACGCAAAATTCAAGAGGGACAAGGTACTTCTAGAGGACAGAAGAGAAAGGTAGAGCAGGAAGCAAAGAAAGCAGAAAAAGAGTCCAATTCGAAGGATGAGCATGTCCCAAAACTATTAATTCAAGAGAATTTGCAAAGAGGAAGAGCCTCCTATGTCACGAAATGGATTTATATTTTCCCAAAAGACTCCCAATGACATAAACGAAAAAGCGACAAAGAAAGGTATGATTGAATACCCTTCTTCAACGTCTAAATTATGGTTACTTCCTATTTGGAACATCAAAATACTAAATGGAGACAAAAAACTAGACCTAAAAATAAACTAAGTATGAACATGAAAGCTATTGTGGATCCTAAATTTTAAAAGGACACAATTACCACTATTGAAGATTCTTCAAGTGAAGAGCATCCCAAAATCACGAATATGGAGTATACATTGGCAGAAACTTTAGAAGATATTGAAAAGAGTCTTAAAAACTTACTAGAAATGCTTGAAGGAAATCATAGATATAAGGGCAAACAAAAGGTTTAGAAATTTGAAATTGGCATGAGCTCAAAACCTATCAATATGGAAACTCAAGCAGAAAATGCTAATGTACAAAAGATGGAGCAGTTATTTAAAGCACAATAAACTTTCATTGTTGAGGAGCAAGTTGAGGTTGCTCCAAGCCTAAATGTATAAATCCCTGCACATCAAACACCAATGGAGACAATGTCAGAAATTGAAGTTCTTAAAAGATCATTGCAACATTATAAGTCTCAGAATGAATACCTTAATGACTTCAATGATAAGTTAATGCATGCTAATAGAAGGTCGAGGGAAGATTTGGAAGAAACTAACACCAATTATCAAGAATTAATAGTAGCTGCAAAAGAGATTCTGAGAAGAAAGAAAATTACCCAACAACAAAACAAAGAGTTGACTAAACAAAATAGAGAACTTCAAGACAGAGTCCAAGTAATGGAGGTAGAATATACTCGATTGCAAAAGAGATCCTAGGCACTAGATGGTCTTACTATATTGGTTGATGCAGCTAAACACGTCTGACAGATCATATTTCAACAAAATTCACTCCTAGTTGTCTATATGACATGATGATGAACAAAGGATTGAGATCGAGACTCCCAAACGACTCATCATCCTCATCTATCAGTTAATAAGTGATAAATAGGTTTAGGTGGTAGATTTTGCACAGTATTGTTTAAATTAATATAGCAAGTAAATATTCAATGTAATATCTTTTTTCTATTTTGAGTCAAGTCGATCCCTCTTAAAGTGGATCTCAAATGGTTCAAGTTCTGAATAGAATTATAAATGTATGTAATGGAATGAAGAAAAGGTTGGTTTTGGAAGGTATTCAGAGACATGATGTTCGGTCTGCAACAAGAACATTTTGGTCCTCTGTAAGCATATTTGGAGACTGTATTTTGGGATGATATGCAATATATATTATGAGCCATCTTTATTCATTACTTTAGTAAATGCATATAATCAATTTGGTTACCCTTGTTATGATTTTATTTTCTGATAAAGTATTTATCTCTAAATGCTCATGAGTTGGTGTGCTTTTACTATATTTTTTCTATAAAGTGTTTATGTTCATGAACATTTATTCATGATATTTGGAGGTAGTATGTTTGTCATGTATCAGGTTTTAATTCTAGTTTGTGTTATTATTGAGTTCATGTTCATACGATCTCTGAAATGGTTTAATCATTGTATCATCACTTGTTGTTGATTATTTTCCTTAATATCTTATTGCCTTGATACTTATTTTTCCCTTAATATTTTACAAAATGAAACCATTTCTTAGCTTTAATTTCCATTTGTTTAAGATGTCTAGGATTTGCACCTTTGTAGTCTAGGTACAAACTCCACTGCAAACAGATGCTCTGAAGACGATGGAACGAAATCCGTTGGAAGGAGGGAATTAAGGCATCCCCCATTAAATAACATGAGGTACACAACAAGGTTGGATGATTTGGAAGAACTCAGATGAACAAGATGTACACAAACCAGTTACCATGTGCATCTCTTGTGAATACTGGATGCAAGTATCATGCAAAATAGACCCTCTGAATAACAACCAATGATGAAAACTACGAACAGAGGCAAGGAAACCACCAATAGGTTCTAATGGAATCCAAGGAACGGAACAAATCCAAATGTGTGAATAGATTTCTTGTCGACGAACATAAGGAAAACCACTCAGTCAATGACCAATGATGAGATGTCATCTATTGAGTTCAAGGTCACCTACCAATGATGCAAGTAGGACCAGGGTTCTAGGTAGGACCACAAATCTATGATGTACCAGGAATGGCCAACATGTAGAGTCAAGATAACTAAGGAATGGATGACTTAGGCTATACTTCCTTCGAACAAGAGTAAGAGGTGAATGGAGACACTTAGGCAGCATAGAATCAAATGTGCAAGATGGGACAAGTATGTGACACAGGAGGCATCAACAGAGGTTCCATGGGGACTGGAAGATAGTGGAGAAAACTATGACTAACGAGTACATCTCCTAATGTCATACTAGGAACTTGACCCATGATGAATGGACTTATAAATTGTGCTATGTTCGAAGGCGACACGACAGGTGCCAATATAAGACAATATTATTTACCGTCCAATTTTTTATGTTTTTTTTTTTTTTCATATAATAAAGCTTGGAAAGGAATAAATGTGCTTGTATTACAATGGAGAGGAAACAAATGTCGTAGTCAAGCAATCTAGTTCCAAGCAGTGGATCATACCTATGCTCAATGCAAGGAAGTGTTTGCAGGATAAGGACATTTGGGGGAATGTTTCCTCCCAGGTGAGGGGTGATCAATTTGCAAAGGATGAAAACTAGGATTTGTTTGGCTAGAATTGAGACAAGAGCGGGCAATTTGTCTTATAATATTGAAGCGAGAAGACAACATTAAACTCAATAAGGCAAGCAGACACATGCAATGCATTTACAACTTGATATCAACCGAGAGTACCTAAAAGAGATGGTTAGCATAAAAGATAAGAAATAACATGTAGTTTCTATTTGAAGTCATGGCGAGACTACAAGGGACTCCCATACCTAAGGAGGAAGCTCAACATGGGCACCAAATGGCAAGACGAGATCTAACTAGGGAACCCATGATCGAGAGAGCTCTACCACTTACATAATGGCACTTATAGCAGCAGCGGGATGGTTCTATGTCATTAAGAAGTGGGTTTGTACCTATGGTTAATGTGACATGGCCATGAGAGAATGAAAAATGCATGCGGAATATGATCTTGTACTATATGCCAGTTAAGATTTATACTTTCTATGGGCATGAACAAACTTGAAAAATGGTCAAAATCCACTAAGGTTCAACGAAATTGCATAAAAAAGGGACCTTACACCAATATCAGTCCAAAACAATTGTAAAGAATAAACAGAGGGTCTAAACTATAGGAAAGTGGGTAAATATTTTTTAATAAATAGTAAAAAAATCACCATTTACCATACCATTTGGTTTTTTACCCTTCATAGTGATTATAGATCTCTTTGGACCCTCGAAATTCAAAGGCGAATTCTAGAAGCTACAGGCCACGAAATCATCAATTGTCAGGACCAGGTGATTTCTCTTTCCATTATGTTTCAATTCATTACTTTTATTTAAAGTTTTAATGGTGTATTTTTTAGTTTTTGGTCACAAAAACTATGTTTCTCGGCCTACGTGGGTGTCATCGGGTCATGTATAGGGCCAAATATACATGGGAAAAGCAAAGCCTACCCGCGTGGGCATGTGTATGTTGACACTGTGACCCGCATATAGAGCTATGAATGTTATTTTAAATATGGAACCTCACCAAATCTCTTCTCCTTTATAAGATGATGATTGAGTGGAGGGACAAAGAGCATGAATATGTTGATAAGTTGTGCATGGTGATTGTTTGCCCAACAAGCATTGCAAAGATGTGGGCTCTACAAGTTTTGGAACCTTGGGAGCATGAGGGCTCAACCAAGACTACTTCAAATGCTTGTAAACTATTGGGATCCAGACATAGAGGCGTTCATACTAGATGGGATGTCATTAAAAGTTGAGGTAGAAGACATATATTTCATCATCGAACTATCCCATCAAGGTGAGGTAGTGAATCTTAGGGCTCCTAGAGTAGGTGGGGGCATGGCTATTGATGAGATGTAACACCCCGGTTTTGACCCTGTTTGCATTAAATTGTATATGATGTAAATATTGTAATTAATTATGGTGTGGAGCTAAAGGCAAAATCCCCACCGTCGATTTAGTGGTTTATGTTTCGACAATTAAAATCGATGTCGATGGTATTTCGTGCTAGCCAGACACATTATAACTTTGAACATCATGTAAATATGCAATTTAATTAAAATACCCACAACCACCTATGTCAAGGGTGTGAAATATTCAAACCTTTGAGCCAATGGGGAAAAGCCAAGTGTCAAAGGGAGAACCCATAAAACTACCAACCACCTATTTTGTCTTTTATGCCCAATCATTTATTTCTGCCAAAAGTGGTTGAGTTAGTTATTGCATGGGAATGGGAAAGGTATGGAGGTTAATTTCGAATTGGGCAGAGCACCCACTTTGGATTAATGGGCAAGTAAGAACCCAAAAATTCACTACTCACCCATTATGCATTCACGCCCTCCATTCCTCACGGCATTGGAAACTTGGAGAGCTCTCTCATTCACATTTTTTGTATACCTGTGTGTTTTCCCTCACATTGGAAGTAGTTTTCTTCATTTTCCCCATAGTTGGGAAGTTGTTTTGGTAATGCTCAGGGGATGGGCTCTCTCCTAGACATTTTTGTTGTTGTTTCCTCATTACCTGGCTGGGAAAACCCGTTGTTTTGGTTGTACAGCGAATGGTAGAAGAGACCCATGATTTTTGGGTGTTTGTTGAGGTTGTTTTGGCCACGTGAAGCCCAAAAACGTTTTTGGAAATCGAATTGCTATCAGGGAGCTTTTTTACCCATCTACTATTTCCATTTTTTGCTCTTAAGACATTTTTGCTCAAACCCATAACTTGTATTTTGTGTGTGTGCATCCTTTGTTTTGGTCTGAACCGGTTTGGAGTGGAAGAGGAAAGAACTAGCTTGATAAACCTAGTGTGGAATGGAACCTCACAGACAGATCAAGAGGGGTTGGTTTTTCTTCTTTGCACACCTTGAAGAGCACTAGAATGGAAGGCATAACCTCAGGAACTGTGTAGCAGAGAAGGGGATGTTTCCTTGTGTTGGGAGTGTAGGTGCTAGGAAAACCAAGCCAGATCTTGTGTAGGTGTCCATAGCTCTATGGTTGAGCTCACTAGCTTAGAAATTCAGCCTTCCACCTCCTTGGCAGCCTGATAAACCCAAATGTAGTTTTGGCTTGGCTAAATTTTGATATGTCTTTAGCTATGTGTGAGCTTGTTATAGTTCCCCTATTCCTTGTAGGAATCATGCCCACCTCGGGGGTGGCTGTGCTGCTAAGAGATTGATGAGCACACTGACCTATGGTTGGGTGGAACGTTGCAGCGACTTAGCTGGTTGCAGGACAAGCTTCTTCTTAAGATAGGTATCTCTTGTGTATTTACCTCTACAACTGTATTTGTTTTTATGAATGATTAGAAACATGTTGAATGCTTGAATGAATGACTTTTGATTCCGATTTAGATTGCATTATGCATCTGCATATGTTTTATGTTCAATGCATTTTTCGTTATTATTATGTTCATGGGGCTTAGATCCCCGTTTAAATGATAGCACCAGCGTCGTGGTCGCGTCCTCTCGGACGGGAGGGGGCGTGACATATATAGCTATATATTTCCTTCCTAATACTAAGAAAGTGGGAATTCAAGTCCCATCAATGCAATCCAAATCCTCAGTATTAAAGTGATCATTCTAATTCTAGCTAGAATAGAAGGATCAACATAGCTACGCCAGGGATCATGACCTCTCATGTTCAATGCAGTAGAATGTATGAGGCCCATTGTCTACAACTAGAGCACTTCCTTGTTGGGTGGCATGAAACATCAACTAATGGAATGCAATATTGGTTGGACCAAGAATTTCGGGTTTGCCATCATATTATGCACTTTCTTCTTTGAAAGGGTATCGAGCCTTAGTCCCGGGGTTGAGGTCCCTCCTCATAGTCTATGGGAACCAACCCAGACTATGAGGAGGGACCTCAACCCTGGGACTAAGGGTTATGAGGGGGAAGAGCACCTCCTCCATTCGCTGATGATTTTTTTCCACTGGTGGAGGCGACATATAATCGCCATAGACAACTATCCACTACCACTGGGGTCCGCATTTGAGGATATAACTGAGATCTATTTTGTGTTATTTTTGGAATATTTCATTTTTTGTATTTTTTATATAAGTAAATCAAAAACATGTTTTTGGTCGTATCATGTACTGAAATTAGGTTTGTTTGCACAAACATGGGTCCATGACGGCCTGAGGGATTCCCATGGCACCAACATAGGGGTCGAGGAGATGAGATTATCAACAATCATGGACGCTACAAAATGTATAGGGAAACTTGGTCCACTTTACCCACTGGATCCCTATGGTACAGGTTGAGGACCTACCCGAGGAGATGTAGATACATGTGGTCGGGGTACCCCGTCCGTGGGTTAGACTATCCAGGCGTTTAGCGAACGTTGTAGTGTGCTACCATGATCATCATCTAGGCCCACATGCATAGATGTCGGCATACTATTTTTGTATCAACCATATATATTTTGAGGGCTTGAAGCCCATTTTTGTACTATGACACCATATTTTTTGGAAGTTTTATTCAAAAATAAAAACTTATAGCTATCGGTTTGATATATGTACATGTGTCTCAATATAAGTGTGAATGTTTATGTGCATGCTTCTCCATTAATTATGTGACAAATGGCAATCTAAAATTTAATTCGCATAAGAATCGACAATATGATTATAACGCCTATGTATATGAATGTATGTAATGTAATCAAAATGTCGTTCCAACAATCTTACTCTTAAGAATCTTCTCAACGACGTAGGATCTCTGACACAGTACTGGCCATTCAATTGTGACACAATCAACTATGAATCCAAAGGAACATCTAAAGAATGAATACCATTCGAAATGGCATCTTGTAATAGTTCAATTGCCACACTATACTCGGACACATTATTTGAGTATGGATGGAGGCATACCCCTCGTGAAGACACAAATTGACCCCAGGTGTATAAATGACCCAAGCAACAGAAGCTGAGTTCTGTCTATGGAAGATGACAACATCTGCAAATCCTAAGTATATCAAAGACTCTGTCGACATCTCCTAAGCAATAGGAAGCATGCCAACAAATCGATGACACTATAAGGAAACCAAAAACTATGTATAGTTGTACAATAATATACAAGGTACCAACCCGAGTTGGAAACTCAAGCATAGTACTTCTTAAGGTAGAGCCCATTTCTTGGATCCTTTAGAACGTTCCCTTCATAATCTTCTAGCTCATAGGCTCCCTTTTCTAATACACACCTCATGATGTAAGGACCATACCACAGGATTAAATTTACCTACCCCTAATGGTTCACTTGCTTGATCATATAAAAGGACTAAATCACCTTCATTATATTTATTGGGACAAATGGAATTATCATATTGGGCCTTGACACGATGCTTATTCACTTCTAATGCCATAGCATCATCTTGGCATTCCTCATCAAGGCGCTCTATGTGGACTAATCCTTCTTCTAAATCAAAAGTGTCAAGCAAGGCCTATATTGTTAGCTTCAAGGAAGGGATCTTCATTCAACCGATACTGCCAACTCCACCCTATGAACCAGCTGGTACAATGAAAAACCAATGGAAGTCTTAACCACGGTTCGGTAAGCCCACAAAGTAGGGTACATCATGGTATGTCAATTGGTTTTTCTTTGTGCGATGGTTTTTTGTAGAATGGCCTTAAGAGATTTGTTAACAGCCTCGACCTGGCCATTGCTTGGGGATAATAAGAACAAAAATGTTCCTGCTTAAACCCCAACTTCAAAGCTAATTCCACCATCATCTTATTCTAGAAGTGGTTTCCATGATCAGAGACAATCTCCTTCGGGATCCCAAACCAAGTGATGATTTGAATGAACATGAAGTGAGCGGACATCTCACCGTCAAATTTGATTATAGGCATAGCCTCTGCCAATTTCGTGAAGTAATCCACGACCACAATAATATGATTGTCCCCCCAGTTGATGTTGGATTACAATTCATAAAATACACCCCCACTTCATGAAGGGACCGACGCTGACAATAGGGTGTAACGGGGCGGGATGCAAGTGCATGTTCCAATAGAACACCTGGAAAGGGTGGCATCTCTTGACTGCATTAATGCAATCTTTAAAGATCGATGACCAATAATAACTTGCTCTTAAATATTTTGAGTTGTAGCAAGCCCGAATAAATGACCACCACACGCCCCACTATGGAAATCATTAAGCACAACCTCAACCTCCTTGTGAATCAAACAATGACACAAGATAGAGTCCACCCCACGACGATATAGAGTGTCACCATTGATGAGGTAGCTCTTAGCATTATGACGTAAGTGTTGTCGCTCATCCCTCGAGAGATGTGGAGGGACCTTAAGAGTCTATAAATAGACGATGATATCGCCATACCAAGGGTTCGTAGATGAGATGAGGAAAATGTGTTCATCCACAAACAAGTCCTCATGAATTGTGTCCTCATCCACCCTGTGGAGATCTGAAATCAATTATGCGAAGACCAAAGACTTCTTAGATTTTGTTGAAACAAAATCAAGGTTGAATTCTTGTAAGATAAAAATCCACTTATTATATTTCCCCCCTACCATTCGCCTGGTCAGGACGAATTTAAATAAATTGATATGTGTTATGACTGTGGTCTGGCGAAGTAACATGTAGTGTCTCAATCGTTGAACTGTATGAACAGTCACTAAGGAAAAATTCTCAACGTGAGTGTATCTAAGTGCATCGATGATATTTCGACTAAGATAATACATAATGTTCTCATGGAGCTCGTCCTTCTCTTGAACCAGAACCATACCAATCATCTCCTAAGATGTGACCACATACCACAAGAAATATCTACTATAGTCTGGTGGACTGAGCAGAGGGGTCAATTCCAAGGCTTTGTTAAGAGCATCGTAGGACTCTTGGGATCTCTCATCCCATAAAAACGAAGTATCCTTCTTCACTAAGTGCATAAAACCTTTGGTCAAACTCGCATAATTCAAAACAAGCCGACGCAAGAAATTAGCCATCCCTTGGAGAATTTGAAGTTGTCTAATTGTGGGCGGGGAAGGCAACTGAAGTATTTCCTCAACCTTCAATGGATTGACCATAATCCCCTCCTTTAACACAATGAATCCCAATAAGTGACAGGTCCTAACACAAAAGCTACACTTTTGAGGATTCAAACGAATCGGATAAAGATGGCATATTTCAAAGAACAATCAAAGATGTGTTGGGATGATCCACTCTCTTGTGAGAGTGATCAACGAGGTCATCCATATACACCTCAATAATACGTTTAGAGTCATGAAAGGAAAAGTTCATCGCCCGCTGAAAAGTAGCTCCGACATTTTTTAGACTAAAAGGAAATTTCTAGTATGCAAAAGTACCCCAAGGACATATAAATGTAGTCTTATGTTGATCCTCGGGCTTAATTTGGATTTGATTATAGCCCAAAAAAACGTTCATAGATGAAAAGATCTCACTTCCCACACACTCATCCAAAATATGATAAATAAATGGCATGGGGAAGTTATCTTTAGGATAGGTCCTATTCAGATCTCTAAAATTGGTACACACATGGATGGTCCCCTGCTTCTTATCCACATGAATGGGGTTGGATACCCATTCGGTTAAGGGAACCAGGTAGATGAATCCATCCTTAAGCAACTTCTCTACCTCGGCCTTAATGGAAGGCACCTTACGAGGATTCACAACATGTAAACGCTATCGAACAAGTTTAACATTAGGATACGTTTTTATTTCATGTTCAACAATATGGGGATCAATCCCTGACATGTCTTCATATGACCAAGTGAATATGTCATGAAATTCCTTAAATAGCTCAGTGTATGATTGAATCTCCTTAGGTGAACAATCAGCACTGATATAAGCGTTCTCTACATTACCAGGGGTCCGAGAAATGTTGATCATAATGGTTGGTGATATATTTGCGATGTTCCCTTCAACATATATACCATGAGTACCTAATGAGAGCACAGGATGGCCATCTTTCTCGCTTAAGTTCTTCTGAAATTCATCACGCTCAATTAATTCGAGCTCTGGGAGGAAGTAATACTGATGATGCGTCTCCTCCCAAGGTTGCTCTAGATCATTCATGGCCTCGATAATAGCTTCATCTGAAGGAAAAGTGTCATCAAGGAAGTCGTGTGAGAATGATGAAGCGAGCTCCCAAGAAGGTAGCACAAGGAGATCCTCCTCTTTCGTTCGTGAAGGGGAAATATTAGATGTGCAGTGATATTAAGTACGACTTAGTAGGTGGTCTGTGCTGCAGACAACAACATTTCTACGCTGATAGGTGAGGGACCTTCATTTGAATTAACAGAATAAGGGAGAGTCCATAGGTCACTCAAATACAAGGTACGAAACACGACCAGACTCAAAGGTGACGAAACACCACCAGGAGTAGAATAAATAACTAGGACTAGTGTTAAAAAATTAAAGGTTCCCATCAACAAAGGATACATTCTGACACCAACATTCTCAGTTGTCGACTAAGAATTATCAATCACTGGGATAGTGGGATCTAGTGATGTTGAGGAACTAGAATTATCAAATGACAATTGATCAATTGTCACAATTCTATCTTCGGAAGGAAAGCACATGACATGAAATACCGACGACACAATCACCTTCATTGCATAAATCCAGCCCAGTAAAAGATTATAGTCAAGGGGCGCATCAACCACCTCAACCTTGAATGACACGGTATTCCCCCCCAATTGGACCTTAAGGGAACGAATAATGCATTGCAGTATAAAGGAATGTCCATCAAAAGTTGTCAGCATAGTCATGGATTTAGATAACACGGGAAAGATAAGGCCTTTCCAACAATCCAAAGACATCATGGAGGTCGCAACACCTTCATCAATAACTATATGTTTAATGGTGTTATTCAAACACTCCACATGGACTTGAAAAGACACATGGTAAGGTAAGTAAGGTTGGACATCGTGAGTCTCAAACCTGACGACATTGGGGTCATTCAGGTCAGCCACTCCTAAAGCAGCTAACAATGCTTTCTTCTCTGAGGGACAAATATGAAGAACCACTAAGGCTGACATCACACATGGAGTATGGCACAAATCCTCAATGATAGAATAGTGTTGGGAAGCTCAGGCATTAGTATTGTGCATCGAGTGCTTCATGAATCCTTTAGGTACTCGTGGTATAGTCTTAGGATTGTTAATCTGCAAAGGGATCTCCATAGGCGAAGGATATTTACACATGGTCAGTTGCGACGGACCATAATCACATGAATGGGTTGCAACATGTACATCTGATAACATATTGATAAAACCGTGGCCACTTTTCGGGGCCAACGGGTTTTGACTCACACCACTTCTAGTGGTCGGAGTCCTCAAAGTCATATTTTGATTGTGTGGAAGGGAATTAGTCATCACAGCTGGGCTCTGTGCGATAAACTTCAAGGCCTCATCAATCCTAAGGCACACGTGCATAAGATGGTCTCCTCCACAAAGTTTGCATGGGAATTTGACCTTCCATTTAGTCTTCTTGTCCCCACCAGTATTTTCAGCATTCTTGTTGTAATAAGTGTTATCCTTTTTATTCCCACCCTTCCTATTATCCTTCTCCTTTTTCTTATTACATCTGGGTTGATGGTTACCCTTCTAGTTTGACGACTGCAAGGAATGTACATTTGTCGATTGGGTGGGGGTGGAAAAAGTCATAGTTTGTCCCACTGTAGACTGGTTAATAGACAAATTTTGCATTTGATTCGTAACCTAGTCCACAACTTTCGCACTCATAGAGCCAACAATGCCATCAACATGTGGCTCGAGCTTAAAATTGGGGTCATGATTTGACCTTGGTGCATCAAGAATGATCTTATAAAGGAGCCCAGACTCAGCGTATATCAAATCTAATTACTAAGCTCGGAAAAGGGCATGTACCTCAGTAGCCTCTCTGGACGTCGAAACATCCTTCACGATATAAGGCAATAGGGACTTAAGGAACCACTCCAATAGGAATTTCAGTGGAATGTTGGCCTTAATAAATCACTTTTGCCTATGCCACTCCTGAATATGGTTGGAAATGTGAGTGGCCTTGTATTGATTAAATGTTGACAAGGGTTTGATATCGGCATTGTAGCGAACCAGCAATTGAAAGTGAATAAGGAAGACAATGTCCAAGTCATTGAAAGTCTAGTATGTTCCTCCATAAAGCTCTATATACCATTTTGCGATTGGACCTGTGAGGGTGCGTTGAAACAGTCTTTATCAGACCAAATCATGGTTCAATGGATTCCAAGAGAACCAGAGATGAAAAGTCGTAACATGATCACTGGAATACTCCCCCTTCTTACCTTCAAACTTCAGAATATCCAAAGGAAGCTTAGCGGGGACCAGAGGCCATGCTGGATCATGACACACCGGTTCATTTGTGAGTCTAGACAAGTCATGCAGATTCAACATAGCTAAAAAATGGAGCCTAGGTTGCAGCATTTAATTCCATGCCCCCGAGAATGGTTGGTTCTAGTAAATTCCATGACCTTGACCAGTCGAGTAATAACCTCTTCCCATATGACCCATGTAAGGGTGTACGGGAATCTTCATATGAGACATTCCTTGGGAATTGGGAGCAACATTACTGAATTTAACCACTTGATGAACTAGATAGCCCCCAGACACATGGGAAGGCATGTAACCTCTGGACACAGGGACGCCCAAGGACGGGGGAACCATACCAAAGGGACCATGCCTTCCCAAGGGCCCACTCAAAATATGGGGAGGATTCATCATGAGAGATGCATTTGAAGGGATAGGTTTAGCGGACAATCAAACAAAAGATGGGATATAAGTTGTATCCCCAACGTTCACATATCCACCACCACCTGAAAATGGACTAACACTAGTGTGAAGAACTGATGAAGGGGGTGGCCCACCTCCAACAAACAGAGTAAAAGGAGGAATGTGACCACCTTCGAACTTATATGCAGTGTAAGGAATTATTGTTACACCCAGTCCAACATTAGGGTTACTACTAGGAACATGGATGGATGATGGTATACCAGCTTAGACATTCAATATGCCAAAAGTAAAAGGATTCATGGTAAGGGGAATGGTCTGAGGCTCAGTACATGACTTCCTTGAGGAAAAGTTTGGTATGTGATTTGAATACCATGTGAACTTGAAAGGGTTCGTTCCTACAATGTGGGAAGGACAAGTAGTATAAGGGTTGGTGTAGGTCGAAGTCTTGGGGACCCATAAAGTAGACGATGAAGGAGTCTTGGGGACTCCTCATCCCAATGCAGACGACAGGGTCAGAGGGACCTATTGAGTGTCAGATAGAGTACTCATCCCTAAAATTCTAATAAGTCGCCTATGGGAAAGAGGACCAGTCTCACGTGTTTTCCTCTTGTAAAGAGGTTGTGTAGGATCATAATTTGGTAAAATCGATAAAGGACGAGACCAACGGGGAGTAGGAACTCGATCCACAGTGACTTTACCAAGAGATACTCAAATAACCATGATCCCTAAGTACAAATAGAAAACACAAAGCACACTCCTAAATAAGCTAGGATGAATGCACACAAGCAAGAATGAGGATCAATGAGCTCCCGAATGTAGCAGGTATTCCTCACCTAGGAGAGGCCTAAGACTCCTATACACTACAAAAGGAGGTGTGTGACCAATTATAGTGGACCTCAACTTCAACGCATAAAGAGATTGTGTCGTTCGACCCCTACCTGATCAAGACACTCACAAAATAACCTCTACAAGTACCCCTTTTGGTACTTAAAAAAAGAAACTAAGGTCACCTCAATATAACCAATGCTCAAGCAGAAATTCACAGGAGAGATCCACCATATGGGCAGGGTAACTAAGACCGAAGCTCGAAAGCACCAAAGATACCTCAAGAGTCCCTAGGTATGAATAAGATCCTAGAAATATGTGTGGTGCTCACTGAAGGTAGTGGAGGGCTATCCCCAAAATTAGTGGGCACGTTGCCTTGTGATTAACTCATGTGTAAGAGGATATTCCTAACAACACCAATTATAGACAATATTTCTCCTCTCCCTAGCCAAACACCCAGTTGTTTTCGTCTTATAGTGTTGGAGAAGTTTACTCACAAAATCCTATTCCAAGACTCTAAAACCTAAGTTTGTTGGTGTACCCTACAAAATAAAATCTTCTAATCAATTTTAAATTAAGTGTTCATTTTAATAGGCTATGCTTACTCAAGGANACTTAAAAGGTTTTATATAAAACTGGCTGTGCACAGCCATTCATTACAAAAAAAAAAAAAAAAGCAGGAACTGAGAGTTCTTGCAGTTCTTGCAGTTCAAAAAGAGAGTAAACAAAACTGGTCCATGAGAATGACCAAAGAACTCCACACAGAGTTTTAGGATAACTTCTAAGGCCTGGGGTAGTGTATACCCTTATAAACTGCTGACAAAGAAACAAACAAAAAACATGAAACTATTAAACCATTAAGGATTTCCTATGTGCTTCATGGGCTGAACAACCGATTCCTCCTCCATGGGGTGTGCTGCTGTTGTTGGAGTTTCAAAAGCCTTACTGCTTTGATTCATGCTTACCAAACGTTGGAGGTCTTCTTGGATTCTGTCCACCTTCCCCATTATTTCCCTGAGGTTGCTTTCAGTGTCATCGATCCTGGAGTCATGGTTACTTATCTGATATGAAGTGTAACTGACCACTTCCCCCATATTTTTAACCTCCTGGGAAATTTCCTTGTTGTCCATAATGCCAATGGCCATCAGTTCGTACAAACGCCTGAGATTTTTCTTCAAGTATGCTAACCCAGCATTCTCATTTGCCTGCGCCATTCTGCCTTGACCGGGTGAAATTTCAATTCTGGAGAAATTGTTGTGAAGAGCACAAATAGCACCAGCAAACACTTGAGCTTGCTGGTCAACAGAGAGACCACCGAGAACCAATTTAAGCGTGTTGAGTTCCTGCAGGAGGGAGTCACAGTCTTTCCTATTTCGACAGGAGAGAGTGTCGTTTGCACCTTCTTTCCACCCTAAGCAATTGCAACCCAAAATCGAATTGTTGCCTGCTATAAAGGATTGTTCGTCAATGGAGAGGCTGAGCCCAGAACCTAAATTCGAGAACCACAGAGAAACACCAGCTTGTGTAGAGCATAAACAAGTGGTGAAAGCAGCGAGGGTCAGCCTTTCCTTTACAAAAACCCTAGTGAGAGGAAGAGTTTCAGATGGGATTTCCTGCAAAATTCCCTCGTCGACCCCTGCAATGACATCCAATAGTATCCTCTCCGGAGAAATCACATAACGAACAGAGACATTACTGAGAGTAAAATGAGGGCGAGGAAGGCTTCGGGGGGGAGACATAATGGAGATGGTGAAAAGACCCGGAGCGTGCGAGGTGCAGGAACAATAAAACCAAGGAAGGTGAGCATTAAAACCTGTAAGGATCGAGGGATGCTAGGTGCAGAGAAGGAGCCACGCGGTGGAAGAGTGGGGAGGGTCAGGACAACGCGTTAAGGCAGGAGATCCTTCATGAATGCCCATAGGATTGAGGTCGGTGGAGAGTGGAGGGCACGCGTCGGTGAGGTGTGGAGGAGTGGAGGGATAAGGTTTAGAGCCTTTGTGTAAATACTTGGAGCCTTTACAAAAAAAATTAAATCCTTCACATATATTCTTGGAGGTGAGATTGATTTTATGAGGGTCTAAACTTGCTTTCCAATGCTTCATTAAGGAATGGGTTTGGGTGAGGGGATTGGCCATTTAGGCAAAATTGACGTTGAGATAAGGAGGCTCTGGTGTTATCCAAATCATCAGCGGCAGTGTTGTTTATGAGAAGGATGTGGAAGAATTCATAGTGCTTGGATAAGAGAGGAGTGATTTTGTCATGCAGACGACAACACTTTATAGAGCCTGTGGTGTAACCAATAATCATTTTATATATGACGTGTCGAGAATATCCAAAAATCACGATCCTGGAGAGGTTTTTGTTGACTAGAATTTTCATTCCCTGAAGGAGAGCCAACCACTCAGCCTCATATTGGTACTATAGCCAAGACCCCAAGCAAAGGTTTGTTCAACATGTCCTCTAGGATCCAGAAGGATCCCCCCCGCACCTGCCACCCCTTGAAACTAATGATGTTATGACTTAGTAGTAAAAGTAAATATACACATCTGAAAAAAAATGCCAAGTGAAAACTCTTTTTCCAAATGAAAATATGGTATGCCACTAAATGGAATGAAAAGATAATTCCTTTCCTTTCAAATGCAAGTGCAATATTTCCTAAATGAAAGTCTATAATAATTCCATTATAGGTAAACTGATGCAAGTGCTTCTTTCAATGCAAATGAATATGCAATAACGCAAATATTTTTGTATTTCCAATATAAATGAATGAAAATGCAAAAGAGAACCACTAAACTCTCATCCCCTACAACAAGTATAAATACGCAATCCAAGAAAGACACCAAGACTCAATGATTCATGCACTAAAAGAAAAACAAAAAGGAGAAAATGACAAGAACAACTTACCTGGAAAATTAATAAAATGAGGTTTCCAACCACAAAAGAAGCAACCAACAGACATCAGAAGGACCCTAGAATACTCAGCAACACTCACAACCCACCCAACAATCCCTCAAATAAATATATCAATCAAAACTTGAGGTGTACACGACTATTAATAGAACATCAACCTATGTACATGACCTACCAAAGGACAACCTGTGTATATATGCAACTGTCAATACTGTGACCTGCTTATACAAATAAAAGTGGGTAAAAAGGAAATCTTAGGGCCAAACCACTCCAAGGAACTGTCAACATATGACTATACTACCAAATGCGACACAGAAACACAAAGAAACAAAGAGAAATTTAAGAAAAAATGCACCCAAAAAACCATAACAAAAAGAGACTTCCCCAGCGGAGTCGCCAATTCTGTTAGGGAGAAAATCTTCCTATTGCTTGGGGTGGACCACAACAGACAGGATGACACCATAAACCACATCCATTCTCAAATATCTTAGATAAATTAAAGAAGATAACAACTAAGGGATAGAGTTTGTACCTCAACTGGATGTTCAAAGAAGACCACTGTTGAGTTCATGATCAAGTGCTTATTCCCTACAATTTTCCCTCAACAACAAATATATATCCAAGCATATAAAATATATTAAATGTCAGCATTCAAACTAGCATAATCCATTTAAACATGCATAAAGAAAATATACCCATGGATACAAATATAAACATTTGGACATGAAATTGGATAAGAAATGGATATTTCTATTAATATTAAAACAAGATACAATGTGAAAACTATTAGTTTTTCTAGATCTTATTGGCTTGATTAAGATCTTTGTCTAAAATAATAACAAGTACATCTAGATGCATAAGATATAAGATATAGACAAGGCACAAAGATTTTCATCATGGAAACCATAAAGGAGAAAACCCCGCAAACTTCTTTAGAATAGTAAGATGATCAAAAGCAGTAATAAGAAGTATTCAACAACTATATGTCTCTCCTCCCTTTGTCTCTATCTCTCTCTCATGCGAACTTGACAGTGTGAGGTGTGTATAAATGAGAGAGAGTGGCTCCCTATTTATACCTTTTAAGTGACTAACCAAACCTAAGACTGGGGCCCACTTGTATTCCATAACATGGCCGAATTATCCTATAGAGACTCCAAATACACATTACATGATGGTACACTAGGGACTATTGCCCCGACTTACAACAAAGGTTGTTCCTAAAGGTATAGACACAATTAAGACATCTTGCAAGGGCGTAAACACATCCCCAATGGGGGTACAACAACATACAATGATAATATACATCTGAATATCTTTTGAAGTTACAAATACATCAACACTCCCTCTTAACTAGGAAGGTATTCTCTCTCTTCACAATCATCAACACATATGGTCAAGTCTTCATCGTGGATTCATCATCACGGAGTCATAGAATCATCATCATAGTTGCTACCATCATCATCTTATTATTTTGATCATTGTACCATACTATCTGTCATCAAAAGTTTATACAGATCCAGCTCTTTTTCATGTTGGATGTAGGCCTAGTCCTTTGCCAAGTCTTCATCACATCTCAAGCAAGCCATCACATAGGAACTGTCCAGGACCTTCTTTACATTGCCACAAGAATAATCAACATCTTCTACCTTCTTCTCGTCGTATCCATATCATCTCTCTTCTGTCCTGCACAAAACAAAACAAAACACACAAAGCATCCACGGTCGACCTATGTTCTATCAAAGAACCTCCCAGGTGTACCTCTCGTGCTTCATGACCTTATCATCTCAACATGGGAACACACATATATGGATTATATGTAAGGATTGATTATGACCCAACAACTTGTTACATTAGAACCTTTTACGTTTTAGGTCAACCTCAAGGGATTACATATGAACAACCTGCGTCTAGGATCTTTTCTATTCAAATAACCTTCGAGGCATATTACATTCGAGTAACCTGTGTACCATGCTAGGTCTCATTTTTACACTCAGACAACCCACAAGGAGTATTACATCTGAATAACCTATATACCACACAAGGTCTCATTTTTACATTCAGATAACCCATCACAGAACTAATTACATCCAAGGATAATCTATGAGCTTCGCCAGGACTGATTACATCTGAGGACAACCTATAAGACTGATTACGTTCGAGCATCCTGTTGCACCAGGATTTTTCCTGCTAGGACAAATTTTCTCATTTCCCGTGTGAGATATTATTCATTCGTAACATATCAGGAGTGATTACATCCAAGGATAACCTACGAACTTTGCCAAGACAGATTACATCCAAGGAAAACCTACAAGGATGATTACATCTAAGCAACCTACAATCTTTGCTGAGATTTTACACTCAGACAACCTATCTCTCTAGCTATGCTAGAACACATCACTCCCTCTTTTGAGGGATCTCGATCTGGATCACACCTAGTCTTTCTCTGAAGTACTCGAACTTCACTCTTGCAAGAGGCTTGGTCAACACATCAGCTATTTACTCCTCCGTTTCCACATACTGGAGCTTAACTGCTCCTGTCTGCACCATATCCCTGATATAGTGGAACTTGATCTCGATGTGCTTCGACCTGTCATGGAACACATGATTTTCTGACAACTTCACACAAATCTAATTGTCATAGAAGATACAAGTCACATCCAACTGGAGATCAAACAAGTCAAACATTAGCTTTCGAAGCCACACTGCCTCACAACTAATCGAGAAAGAGGCAACATACTCTGCCTCGATTGTACTCAATGCCACACATGATTGCTTCCTGCTAAACCAAGAGATCATGCCATATCCCAAACTGAAGCAACAACCTAAGGTGCTCTCACTATTAGTGGTGGTACCTGCCCAATCTGAATCAACATAACCGTGTAGGTTAATCCTCTTATTTGCATCATATTTGATCCCATAATCCATTGTACCTTTTTTGGTACCTCAGTATATGCTTTGCAACTATCAGGTGAGCATGTCTCGGATCCATCAGGAACTGGCTCAGGGTGTTCACCGCAAAGCATATATTTGGTCTTGTATTTGTTAGATACATCAATGAGCCAATCATCTGACAATACATTGTGGCATCAACCTTCTCGGATGAAGCATCACTCAGAAGCTTCAATTTAGATGCCATGGTTGTGGCCATTCCCTTGGAGTCCATCATTCTAAATCTCGTCAAAATCTCCACTACATATTTTCTTTGACCAAGGAAGATCCCATATGCACTATGCCACACCTCCATGCCTAATAAGTAGTGCATCATACCTAGGTCTTTCATATCAAACTTTGTCTCAAGTCACCTCTTTGCATATTTAATGATTTCCTCTTCTCCTATTAGAAAAAAGTCATCGAAATATAGCAGGAGTATCACTGGTCTTCCATCTTCCAACTTGAAGTAGAGGTTGGAATCCGCTTTACACTTGGTAAAGCCCAAGCTCATCGGGAAGCTATCCATCCTGTCGTACCATGTCCTCGGTGCTTGTTTCAATCCATACAAGTCCTTCTTCAATTTGCACACATGGGTCTTCCTATAATGTGTCTTGAATCCCAGTGGTTGTTCCACGTACACTTCCTCCTCAACTACACCATTCAAGAAAGTTGTCTTGACATCCATATGGTGTATTTTACATTTCATAAATGCTATCAAAGCAAGTATGTTCCTAATGGAAGTGTACCTTTCCACGGGTGCAAATGTCTTTTCGTAGTCTATTCCTTCTTTCTGTGAGAAGCCTCGTGCTACGAATCTCACCTTATATTTCTCGATGCTGCCCTATGCAGCATGCTTGATCTTGGAGATCCACTTCGAAGTCATGACAAACTTCTTCTCTAGTCTCAAAACTATCTCCCAGACATCATTCTTCATCATCTACTGATATTCTTTGATCATCTTATCCTTCCATTCTTTCTTTTTTGTAGCCTCTTCATATGTGGAAGGCTCTTTGTCAATGATGTCACACAGTAGAGCCACACATATATTGTAGGGCTTTTCCCTTTTTCTTTCTCTATGTATTCCCTCTAGAGCGCCATACGTTTTAGCTTCTCGTATGAGCTCCTGTGCCCATGCCAGTTTCCTCTTGTGGGAGTCCTTCTCAAGGAATATCTCTACCAACTCTTGTGGTTCTGTCATGTCATGATCTTCATGGTCCTCTGGAATTACTTCTCTGATTTCCACATCTCGACCTCTCATCTCTTCAGGTTCCTCAACCTCCTAAATGGGTGTCCTCTTGGATCTGAAGTATGTCGAGTCTTCATCAAAGGTTACATCTCTACTAATGTCGATCTTCTTGAATATTGGGAAGTATATTTAGTAGGCCTTTGATGTATCACTGTATCCAACGAATATACCCTTCCTCCCAAAAGGATCGAGCTTGGTCCTTTTCTCCTTTGGGATATGTATGTACATCGGGCAGCCAAATATTCTCAAATGGCTGACTTCTAGTTTCTCTCCTGAGAAATCCTCTTCAGGAGTCTTATTGTCAAGTACTCGATGAGAAGTACAGTTATGTACATACACAGTTGTTCTTGTTGCCTCCGCCCAAAGGTGCATAGGAAGATCCTGATCATGCAGCGTAGCTTTTTCTACCTCCATGATGGTTCAGTTCTTTCATTCTGCAACCCCATTTTGTTGAGGATTGTATGGAGTCCTCAACTACCTCTTAGTCCCAAGCCCTCTGCAGAGTTCCTTGAATTCTTCCGAAGTGAACCCAAGGTGCTCCATATTCTCCTCCCTAGGTACATTACAATATGTGCATAAACCTACTAGATCTCTCTCAAGATTTGATTTTATGTAAGTGCCCAAAGCATTCTCAATATCCTTAAAAAATAATAAATACCATAAATGTAATGGCAAATCAGGAAGATGAACCCAAAATGGCATTCTAATAATCGACATAGTGTTAGGATTGAATTCATAAGGAAAAAAAGCATTCTTCTTGGAGGAAAACCCACAGCAAAAAGTAGAGTTTTTGAATAAATAACCTACTTTTCAAAGGATTTCCTTTGTGCAGCAAGGGTTTTGAGATGACACATTTGACATGATGATAACTCTCTTAATATTGATTGTAATCATTGTTATGACCAAAATTATGAAATGCCATGGTCACTTGCCATCTATTACCACTGCTTTGACTAAAATTTGGGCACTTTATCCAAAACTATCATATTTGCAATCCATGAATTCGTCATTGCAAAAACCCTTAAACAATTGATTTTAGATAAATGATAACTCCACTTCCCAAACTCTGATTTGGACAATTGTTTTTTTCAACTTGGCTAGTTTTTTAAAGGGACACAAATATGCAGTTGGTTTCTTCAAATTCTACACTAAAAGTTTCATAAATGATTTTGAATAGCACAATCCTATGTTTTTCTTCAAAAATATGCAAACACACACACACACACACATATTCCACCTTTTTTGCCAAAGAAGGGGATCTAATACCACTTGTAGTAAACCTTAGTAGATAAAAGATGAAATCCCTTTAATCTTCATAGAGCCAAAATTCATCCACACAATAATGTAGAGAGTACCCTTAAGGTATGGTAACGTCATGAAATACGTCTTATGGAAAGAATCACCCCACAAGTCATGCTTGCTATAAAACTATACGTCCAACATATATCATACAATGATACTTATGTATATTTATACTTTCTTATGAATATTCTTATGGTGTTCATGTCAACTACCCCTTATTATCATATTATTTCCTCTAACTACCTAATGAGCCTATTTGTTACCTACCAACTATTAAGTGGACATATTCCCATGAATATGACCACATTACATACATAATCCCCTTTGGTTACCTCCGAAGATGCTCCATATTATCCTCCTTAGGTACATTACAATATGTGCATAAACATGCTACATCTCTCTCAAGATTTGATTTTATGTAAGTGCCCAAAGCATTCCCAACATACTTAAAAAATGATAAATACCATAAATGTAATGACAAATCGAGAAGACAAACCCAAAATGACATTCTGATAACCGATATAGTGTTAAGATTAAATTCAGGAAAACCAAGAAGTTATAAGATATACTACTCTTCCCCAAAACTAAGGATCCTCCCTAAATACTTGTTGATAATCAACATGATCATGTAATAAAAAATCCCTCAAAATATAGAGAGATCTCACATTTAATGGTCCAAGTTGAGTGGATTCACTTAAACAAATATAGATGTAGGAGGCCAATACCATTAAATCTACAGAGAATAAAATATTTTCCATATAGTGAATATAGATGGGAACAACTCGTGAGTTATTTGCAAGAATTGGAATTATCCAGCCAGATCTAGAAATCGATCACGCATAGAACATGATCGTCTTGCAGAATCAATAGTGGGGGCATCCAGGGTATCTGATCGTGGGTAGCGTGTTGGATCTGCCTAACTCTGCTTTGTCAGGAGCAGATCAGCCGCCTCCTTCATGCAGAGCAAGCTCTGCATGCATGACCTCACTTCTCAGATCTAGATATCTGATCAGATTTGAGCTGGTTGCTACGTGGGCCGAGGTCGAGGGGTGAGGGTTGATCGTGGTCTGCTCTGCCTGGTCAGGAGCAGATCAGCCAACCTTCCATCATGTTGAGCTCTGCATGCACGATGTGTTTTGGTAGTGTAGCATAGTGGGTCCCATATCTGGGTTTGTGAAGAAGTAGCAGGTCGATGGGGACTGTGGAGAGTGGCCAGCCCTCCGAGCCTCTTGCGGTGTTCGAGAAACTTGTCGCCAAACAAACAAAAAAATATGCTAAAGGAGCCCCACCGAAGTTTGTCAAAAGGATAGAGGATGTATCGGTTGTTGCTCTTCCACCGGAGGACACAATCTGTGTGGTTCTCTTGTTGGCAGATCGAGCCTTGATTGGGCAATTCACGGGACTCTAGCCGTCTCCAAAAACCATTGATAGCTGGGTCTAGAGGAATTGGAGACCTTTGATCGCGAAAAATGTAGCCTCTTACTCTATAGGGAGAGGATATTTCCTATTCGACTTTGAAGATAAGGAGGACAAAGATCTAATATTCTGGAATGGACCCTACTTCATGGGGCCACAAGGTCTCTACCTGAATAGATGGACCCCGGACTTTGATCATGAGGAAGACATCCCCAAGGCTATTCCAGTTTGGGTTAGGCTCCCAAATCTTCCAATGCATTGCTGGAACCAAAACTCTCTTAAAGCAATTGGAAATACGTTGGGGAGGTATATTGATATGGCAAGCCCAAAAGATCAATATGCCTGTGCCTGCATCTGCGTGGAGGTGGATCTAGAAGCCGTACTACCGGAGGAAATCAAGCTAACGGTAGGGAAGTAGTTCCATTTCCAAAAGCTGGAATATGAACAACTCCCCTTCAAGTGTAGAGAGTTCCATGAATATGGACACTTCTATCGTAACTTCCTGCAAAAGCAAGATGCTCAATCAAGAAAAAGAGGAAGGTTGGAAAACAACAAAGAGGAGCAAGACTAAATAAAAAAATGGAGAAACGCAAAGAAAAGAAGTGGGGAATAATAATCAAAGGAAAGTCATCCTGGAAAATAGGCCCATTGAGAACCAAAGCGGATCTAGTGTTATAAAGGATATATCCATCAATAGGGAGGAGAAGGACCCAAAAAAAGAAATTGTTTCACCAGACCAATCTAAGAAAGAAAATGCCCATTTGATCCAATCAGATTCAAGAGCAGAGGCGGAAAAAGAAGGGGAAATCAAGAGAAGCGAGAGGAGGATACTGATTCTGAGGAGGAGGAAGAAGAGGAAGGGGAAATTAAGATGGCAACCCCAAGCTTGAAGAAGGCAAGAGGAAGAAAATCTTCAAAATAAGTTCAAGAGCAAGCCACTTATAAAGATAAATTGCAGGGCTCTCAATTAACATTGGAAAGGCTACTTCAAAACACCAGAAATTCTAGACAACAAGGGAATTCCCAGAAGGGGATGCCCTCATCCACTAAAAGTAAGTAATGAAGGTCCTCTCCTGGAACTACAGAGGCCTAGGGAGCAAAGAAAAAGAAGAAGCTATGAAGGAACTGATAAGACTAGCCCAGCCAGACATCTTACTGATCCATGAGACCAAGATGGAGAAAGATATGTTTCTCTAGGTGAGTGCAAATTTTTGGAAGAAAGGAGGTAGATCTACTATCAGCTCTAGAGGAGCCTTCGGAGGAATCGGTACGCTTTGAAATGATTAGAAATTTGAACTGGTTGATGCCAAGAAAATTCCTCATTGGATTCTTACCACTCTGCTGCAGAAAGAATCTAACACTCAGGTAAGACTCTTGAACATGTATGCGCCTGTCTCTTACGCTGATAAAAAGACTTGTTGGAATCTAATTCAGGAGGAAAGAAGCAACCTGCTGGGCAATGTCATCCTGGTTGGAGATCTGAATATCACCTTAAACCAAGCTGAAAAAAGAGGTGGCTCAGTGGTTAGAGACCCTATAAGGGAGAATGTTGATGATAAAATGCTGGACTGGGGTCTATCAGATATCATTCCAGTCAAAGGGAAATACACATGGAATATATGAGAATGGGGCCTGGACACATAGATGCCAGATTGGATTGGTTTTTTATCCAAGATACCTTTCTCCTGCTGGGTTTGAACGCCTATTCCAAAATCCTGGCTTTTGGAAGCTTTGACCATAAACCCATCATGCTCGAATTGAAGATGGATCAGAACCTCAGACTGATCCCATTCCGATTCAGCCCTCTGTGGGCCACTCACTAAAACTTCAAGAGGATTGTTGCTAAAGCTTGGACTGCGCCGGTTTCAGGCTCTCCATTCTTCATTTGGGAAGAGAAGCTACTAAGAACTAAGAGATCACTCAAGAAGTTGGAAAAGCAATTAGAAACGCTAGCGCAAAAAAAGATGGATGCCGTGAGGAGGCTTGAGGCACACCAAATCGAGATGGAATCAATCCAGATCACCGAAGATGAACATAAAATAGAAATCAAGCTGCAACAAGATCTTCTTGACGCTTGCAGAAAGGAGGCCGAGCTGGAGAGATTGAAAGCCATATGCCTCTAGCTCCAGGCAGGGGATCATAGCTCCAGTTTCCATAAGCAAGCTAATCAAGAAAAAAATTTAAAACTGTGTATGAGATCCACGCCAAGGACCAAGTGATTCACGATTTTGAAGAAATTAAAGACGAAGCCACTCACCACTTTAAAGAAATCTATTCAGTAGAGGCTAGCACCAATTGTGACAGGGTACTCTTGGATTTAGTTCCTAAAAATGTGAAAACCAAGCACAACGACAAGCTAATAAAAAAGATCTTGATGGAAGCGTTGAAGGAAGCTGTGGACGAAATGAAAGATGATAAGGCTCCTGGCCCAGATGGGTTCAATGCAACCTTCATCAAAATCTACTGGGATATTATTGAAAAGGACTTACTCAAAATGGTGACAAAATATCAGAGGTGTGACAAAGTAGGTGGATGCACCAACTCTGCTTTTCTTGCACTAATCCCCAAAGAGAAAGAGGTGAACTCCTTTGACAGGTTTCGCCCAATCTCCCTGTGCAACATTGGGTACAAGATAATAACCAAAATTATTGCTAGGAGGTTATCAGGAATCCTGCCCCATATCATCCCAGAGAACCAGGGAGGCTTCATCAAAGGCAGGATAATCCAGGATAATATAATCCTCATCCAAGAGGCTATCCACTCCAGCTTGGATAATGGTGAAAAAGGTATGGTGGTGAAGATTGATCTAGCCAATGCATTTGACCGAGTTTCTCATCTCTTTCTCCTCAATCTAATGGATATGTATGGTTTTGACCCAAGCTTGATCAGATGGGTCAAATCCTGCATCAACTCACCCTGGATTGCCCCTCTTATCAATGGCATAGTGGCTAGCTTCTTCTAAGCCTCACGAGGTTTGAGACAAGGCTGCTCGCTCTCGCCACTACTCTACACAATCCAAGCCTTTGTTCTCAGCCTCCAACTCGAACAAGCAAGGAGAGACCAAGATCTAATTGGCATCCGTATGGCCAGAGGAACTAAAGATATCAATCATGCTCAATTTACAAATGACACTATTCTTCTAGGTGGGGCTAGTAAGATCACATCCCAGAGATTCAAAGCTGAACTGGACCACTACGACCAAGCTTCGGGGAGCAAATTAAATCTAAGGAAAAGATTGATCTACAACTGGAATATCATCCTGAGGGAGATGTCTAGAATTTTACAGATACTAGAGATAGAAGGAGTAACTATCTGGCACTCCTTTAAATACCTAGGGATCCCAATTTTCAAAAACAAGCCGAAGGGCTCGGACTGGAATCCATTGATTGAAAAACTCAAAAAAAGAATTCTTGCATGGGGAGTTGTTTGGCTAAATCTAGCGGGGAAATTGGTTATGATTAAATCTATTCTTAACAGCTACACGCTCTATTATGTTGGATCCTCCCAAAATCCTTGCAAAAATTGAAAACATGTTGCGAACCTTTCTTTGGCAGGGAGGAAAAAAAGGCGAAGGAAAAAAATTCGCTCTCATCAGCTAGAAAACAATCAAATTGTCTCAGTTGGAAGGAGGTCTCCAGATAAAAGATTTGAAGTGCCAAAATCTTGCAATGGGTGCTAAGTTACTATGGAACCCGGTGGACCGAAAACCCTCCCGAAGCAGTAAGGTAATATGGAAAAATATTTTGCTGGGAAAAGACTTGGGTGTTTGGATAACGTCCCCAGGATCAGGCATGGCTCTCCAATTTTTACTCTCTACCAGAAGGCATTGCCAAAATTCCAAGAAGATCTGCAATGGGTTCCAGGTAATGGTAAAAAAATTAATTTATGGCAAGATACAATCATGGGGAATTCGATACCTCCTTCAATTCCCGAATTCAAAATATGGTGCGAAAGTCTGGGTATCAACATGCTATGGGATATTGCTAAGTGGGATATAGAACCTCCTCATCGGTGGATTGGCTGGACTATCCCTGAGTGCCCTGTGGAGTTGGACGACGAGAAAAAACAGTTCATGGATTTCCTTTCTGGTATCGAACCGGTGGAGAGAGAATCCAAGGATCGCAGAGGATGGGGAAATATTGGATCGTATAAATCTGTCGATGGTTACAGGGTGTTCTCGTCCCTCCCAAATGCAATTAACAATATGGTGATATGGAAAAACCTTTGGAATTCCCCCACGCTACCCAAAATCGACCTCTTTTGTTGGACGATGGTGCATGGAAGGTTACTCACGGGTGATAACATGGAAAAATGTGGTTTCGAAGGTCCTTTTAGATGTCCTCTCTGTTGTGGCAGCTTTGAAACAATTCTGCATGTGTTCTTTTCTTGCCCATATGCCAGAGATGTGTGGGATCGGATTACCACTCCTTGGTTCGACAAAATTGAGACTCTTGATAATGCTCAGTATTGGTTTACGAGAAGGCAATCAAAGTGGACTGGGTCAATAAAAAAGGAATTAAAGAGTGTTGGATGAAGCTCCCAAAGCTCGTCTGCTAGCACCTCTGGATCGAACGGAACCACATAATTTTCTAGAACAAAGATCATCCTTCTGGCAAAATTGCTCCAAAACGCAAGCTCTCATGGGAGAGGTTATAAAGGTAAATCAGATCACCAGGAACAAAGTAAAGCTGTCAGCCAATGAGATGAACTGGATGCAATCGTTTAATGCTTCTATTACTAACATTGATCCAACCCCGAGGAAACTGGAAATTTGGTAAATTACGCTAGACAAATCTCAATTTGGAAATTGGATGAAAGAGAGGAAGATGTTCAAGCTGTTCTTCGATGGAGCTTCAAAGGGGAATCCAGGGATGGTGGGAAGTGGAGGGGTCATCATCTATCCGGAGGGGAAAATAGAAGTGGAATATTTCTGGAATATTGGAATTGAATCCAATAACATGGCGGAAGTCTATGGATTGTGGCAAGGAATCAAGCAACTGAAGGAAAAAGGAGTTGAGGAAGCCACGGTTTATGGAGACTCTCATTTAATAATTCAGGCAATGAATGGAGCTAGTCAGTGCTAGAGCTTAAAGTTGGCTAGAATGATTAAAAGAATTAAATTTGTCTCTAAGACCTTCCGCAGATTAGAGTATTTCCACATTCTTCGAGATCTTAATGACTTGGCGGATCAGGCTGCAAATAAGGCAATGGCACTTAGTGAGAATGAGATGTCAGTAAACCTTCTTTAATCCTCCGCTATTCTGCCTTAGGAAGATTCTTTTTGTCTTTGGCCATATTTCTAAGGGAATGTTTGGACATGAACGTAGGTAGATAGCCCTTTAAGTTCTGATTTAAAAAAAAATCAGACAGTTGTAATCTTACCTCTTTTCTAAAATTAATACAACATAACTGTTTTTGTCAAAAAAAAATAGATGGGTTACCTTTGGTGCCTTGATCTCCACAAATGACACCTTTTCAATGTGCTCCACTATATAAGCACTATGAATAGGAGAAGCATTTGCTTCATTTGGTCGAGTTATTTATCCCCATATACTAAACATTGTTGATCCACATGAATCCCTTATACGCACTCCAATTTCCACTTTAGATCAAACACACAATATTCATAATGCAACCATAAATAGAAGGTTTTTTCCAAAGGGGGACCTAACCATAATTTGGAATTCTAACTTCTTTTCTTGCAAAACACCAAACACCATGCTTGTTGAAATTTCATTAAACACTTTATTTATAGACATTTCATCAAACACGTGCCATGCATCTTGAATATGTTGGCACTAATTGTGTATATACATTTTGTCAAACATATTGCAGGCTTCCTTAATACTTTAGCCCAAACTTGACAGATGAATTTAGTAATCAAATGTTCATCCAAGGAGATCTCTTTGATCACAATGCCCTCATAACAACTCTCAACCTGTAAGACTTCACTACCCAAACATTTTAAAGTAAGACATTCATTTGACCAAATCCGAATCCATGGATGGAAATACACTAACTATATGTTGTCCCTTCAATCCTTCAATCGTTGGCTTGGGCTCTTGCATACTATGAATCAAATTAGTTTCCCAATCGAACACTGACTAGAGATCCAATAACAAGGTTACTCTCCCCTCTTTCCATTATGCAAAAGCATACTAATCTCACCAAATCACGATTAGAAGATCCTATAGAAATGGTTGCTAACTCCTAATACTCATTTCCCATTCCGTATTGGGACTCAAACTGCAAACAAACTAGGGGGGCATTTGAAGACTTAGAGGGTGAATCCATTCTCTCTAGTCCACTTGAGGAAATGATTATCACAACAAAATTTAAAACCCTCATCACGTTAATATCAAGGAGGGCATTTTTCATATGAGAGATAGCCTTGTCTTTGCTACCACAATTCAAACATAGTCAAACCCTAGCCACTTCATCTAAAATGATCTCCATATAGGTGAAAGAGTCTTTGCTCTCCAATATTGACTATGTTATTTTCCGTATAATAATATTACTAATTAAAATAAATTAAAAACAATAACATTGTACTTTTTAAACTTAATATAACATCATGTTATTATTATTTCATATAATAATAACATAACATTACATTTAGTTTAATAATAACATTATGTTACTTTAGTTTAATTATATTGCGAAGGAGAAATATTATGCTATATTTAAATTAATAGAGGATAAACCATAAATTAAAAAAGTATAGTTAATAATAACATTATGTTACTTTAGTTTAATTATATTGTGAAGGAGAAATATTATGCTATATTTAAATTAATAGAGAATAAACCATAAAAACCATAAATTAAAAAAGTATATATATTATTCATGAAAATGATATGTTTTTAATAAAGCACTTCAAATAAAAAATAAAGATAATGATATTACATAAACTCTTTCTATTCTAACGATGATGGAAACCATGGTATACTAGATATCTTGGAGATATTGTAGAAGGCTAAAACAAGCTATATAGGTTCTAGAGTAAAGACCTAAAACTGTTTAATTGGCTAACAACTCGTCTTCCTTGAAACTATTTTAATAGCCAGATACCCAGAGAAATCATGAGTGGAAGAAGTGTAATCATGAGTGGAAGAAGTCTACCCCATTACAGAGCATCATGGGTTATTTCAAGTGGTGTGGTTTCTATTGAATAATGATAAAGAATCAACTCGCATTCAAAGTGCTAGTCTAATATATAAGTTATAATACGTTTTGTCACCTTTGAAAAAGAGAAAAAAAAAACACTTCAAAATATAACATTTCCTTTATCATTTTGTTTTCAAAAATGTAAATTGATAAATATTTTTCCTTATAATTCTTGCTAACTAATATACTAATCACTCCAAAATTTAACTCCAAAACGTAAAATCTTCAATATCCATATAATAGCAAAATTACAAACACTATATATCATAATCCAAAAACATAAACACATTCCTAATAAAAAAAACTCCAAAAACATAAACACACTTTATATATCCCAATCCAAAACCATAAACACAACACATATATACAATGACTAGTCACTTTATATATAAGAACAATGGATAAAAATATTAAAATTTGTAATAATACTAAAAATATAAATATATATGAAATGTGTTCCATTTATTTATTTGGGTGAGGGTAAGAGCTAATGGTAATGCTTTACGGTTGACCAGATGGAGCTCCAAGTTCAATTCCTTGCAAGGGGTTGTGGTACTTCCTGGAAAATCGTTCTTCTATCCAAACTAAGGTTGGGACCGACACAGGTTTACTACATTGTGGTACTTCTTATGTTTTACCATCCAATCAAACTTCTAATTATTTTACTATATTTTAACGTTACTAATAGGAAGTGGATAACTAAGTTTTGGATCTCTATTAAAGCAAAGTTTGCTAAAATTAGTCACTAATCCAAATTGCTAAATTTGATGGCATGTATAAATTCAACAACTTCAAAACCATGCATCGAAGTTAATTAATAGTCGATTTACACTTTTTCACGATTTTTCTCGAAATCGATAAAGCAAATTTTGTTGAAATCACGATTTCCATTGTTCAAATTGCAATTTTGATTGCAGAAATAGATTCAACGCCTTTGATTACCTCAAAGAAACTCTCACTAAGCAATTTCAACAACCTAAAAATGCAATTTCATCAATTTCCTCCTAAAAAATCACAAAAAAACATGATGCAAATCGTGAATCGTTTAATGTAACGGTTCATCTGGTAATACATAGTTAACCGACCCTTACAAACAATTATCAAATTCATTTTATAGGAAAGAATAAAAATTACTATGTATCTTCTCTGAAACCCATATCGACTAACTCTGGTTTTTCAAATTAATTACACAGAAATTACTCAACGTAAAAATTGTAATACCATTTCTTTTCTTTATCAAATTCAATGTTAATTGAAGAAGACCACTTACCTGGTGGAAGATGAAGCTCTTGGTTGCAATAGCTTGCCCCTTGCCTTCTCCAACCAGCACCACGACTGCAACAGGTTTGGAGGGACATCTCTCTTGCCAACCTAATTCCCCAACATAAAAATGCTGAGGCCCCCGAGCCCCCAGCAGTGCCACCCTATAATATTCCTCAACAAACCTCCACACCCTCCAACAATAAGCATCACAACCACAACTCATGAATCAAGACATCCCCCTCACCACACTCTGCAATTTCCCCTTCTCCATTCTCCATAGCCATCAATCAACCACACCATAGCCAAAACCATAAGAATTAAATCCACCCAAAACCCTCCATTTATGCACGTATTTCTCATTGACTAAATAAATTAAGGTTATTTATGCATGAGTGCCAAATGGCCTTCATGCATTTTACTTTTCCCAACGAGGTTTAATTAACTTTAACTAAGTTTATTTTCTAATTTGCTTTATTAGAGTTTCTTTTCTTTTTTCTCATTTTAAATAATATCTATTTGATAATATATTTTTGATAGCTAATCTAGTTTAACAATACTTAATCATTAAGTAGTTTTTGGGGTGTTACATACTTCTTCCCTTCCGGAAACTTCATCCCGAAGTTATATTTCCCACTGCAACAAAATATTTAATAATACACAACATAATACAAGACAGACTTAATCAGTATAATAGTTATTAAGTACTATTGTGAGGGCAAAAAATTCGTGCATGTGGCCAACTCACAAAAATTTCCTCCCGCACCAATACAATCATACACCCTAATTACTACATGCTCTTGTTTAATTTCCTAGTATCTAATATGCAAGCATTCGCATAAGTTATGCATTAATTTCATCATACACTTCATAAACACGACATACTAATAAGGCAAACAAATGATAAATCAAGACTGACTCAACGACAAAAATGCATACTCAACCACCCCCCCCGCCAAAAAAAAAAGAAAAACTCCCTCATTCCTTATCCACCCTCTCCTTGAGAATCATACCACCTGAGCAACCTCCATAACCCTCAATGCCAACACTTCGGGTGGTCCCGCTCGCCATGGCATGTGCCCTCTACTATAACCTGTCCACGAACACTACAATATGCATAAGAAGTTTCATGGTTAGCATAATTTACTAAACCGCTCTATGGATCTCATCGACCGCACCGGAATTTGGTCTACTCCCGATATCTATTTCGACCTAATTGGCCGCCCCAGATTTTGGTCACATTTGGTCACCTCATCGACCGCACTGAATTTTGGTCGACCAAGCATCTTGAAAGGTTGGCACTGACTCCCTCCATATCCCTCCAAAGCAACCAACCCCAGGCATCGGAAGTCCTTATCCATATACCTCCCTCTACGACCGGTATAGCTCAAGCTATGGACTTTCGGTAAATACCTCATCGATCGCATCAGATTTTGGTCTCTTCTGGTCACCTCATCGGCCGCATCGGATTTTGGTCGACCATGCATTGTAAGTGTAGCTGGCATGGGATTAACTATTGGGGACTCGGGGGCCTCAACATTTTTATGCTGGGGAATTAGGTTGGGAGGAGAGTTGTCCCCCAAACCTGTTTCCATGGTGGTGATCGCTGGAGAAAAAGAGAGGTAAGTTTCTGCAACCAAAAGCTTCATCTTCCACCAAGTAAGTAGTATTGTTCTCGTAACAATGAATTTGATAAAAAAATATTATTTCAATTTTATGTAATTAATAAGAAAAAACAAAGTTAGTCTATATAAATTTCATAAAAATATACATATTAATTTTTTATATTCTTTCATGTAAAATGAATTTTATAACTGTTCATAAGGCCACGTTAACTAGGTATTACCAGATTAGCTCTTACGCGAACGAAAATGGAAAGAGAATTGTTTTGGCATGAACCCTGAAAAGAATAAAGATTCTACACTACCCTAAGGAATTATAATTATATTTTCCAATTGCTTTAGTGTGGCGTTGACTGAACTCTGCTGGTGACGGCGTCTTCGTCCCATGGTTCCGTGCTTTCTTAACCAGGACTGGGAAATCTGAAACATTCATAAAACGATCCTTTCGCCAGGGTCTGCCACGGATAGCTGCTGGGAACCTTGAAGAGTTGATTCAGTCCTGCTCTACTCTCTCGGCATTATGCTGCTCTCCACAAGTGGTTGGTATAACTTCAAATTTTCTCTTTCCATAAGATGGATTCCGCAGGAATATTTTACTCACTTGTCTGTTTGTGTTTCAAGTAAATTTTTCAGTTGGACAGGCTTCCCATGGCCAGCTTGCAGCACTTCAAGGAACTTGCCATGGGAAAGTGCCAACTAGGAAGAAAATATTTCAAAATAATTTCATTGCTCAAGCAAGAGTCCATACAAGAACGGCCCCTGATTTACAAGTGAAGATAATGCTAGATGATAAGGATATACCTCGCCAGTGGTACAATTTGATTGCCGACCTTCCCGAGCCACCTCCACCTGCATTACACCCACAGACTCGTCTGCCACTTCAAGTAGAAGATTTGATGGCACTCTTTCCAAAAGAATTAATCATGCAAGAGGCGAGTAAGGAGAGGTACATTGACATTCCAGAAGACGTGCTTCAAGTGTATAAGAGCTGGCGAGCTACACCCCTTTTCAGGTTTGTGCACTTATACCTGAAGAGTCAGTGAAGAAACAAATTTCGATTTTCCATCAAATAAAACAAATATATCAAAAATCAAATGTGTTGTTATTTCTATCAAATACTGACATTTATAAATTAGCTTCATGTATTATTTTTTAAGAAATAATGAAAAAGTTAGATCGCCTCAATTCTCCCATGTCTAGTTGTATGGGCAGCATAAGGATCCTATCGTAAGCAAATCCAATAAAACCTGGTCATTGTGAATGGTGCCTTTGCAGTGAGACATACCTATTACCCAGGCAGACTGCAGCTCCTGCCGAACTGTACCCTCAAGTTTGCTAAACAGCTCCTTCCTTCGGGATCGACTCAGTCAGGCTGTTATGTCTGGTTCTTGCGTTTTAGCCTCATGCCAAGAAGTTTCTGCTTGATATTTGTTCTAGCTCTTGCATTTCCCTAATTGAAAGAAACTTATAAAAATGAAAATGAAACTTTGGTGGCGAGCAAAACTTGTCCTACCAAAATAGAGGGTTAGCTATGTGGATTGTTTAGCAAACTAGATTTTCATTTTGTGTAGGTGCTAGAAAGAGAGTACTTTTATAGAATAATATGCTCTCCCAGATAAAGAAGCAACAATAACTTAATGTCCACTTCATAATTAAAATTTAAAATACTGCCTATGTTAGAAAATGCTAAAGTTTTGCATGCTTATAAAAACAGGGCAATGAGATTGGAAAAGATACTTGGAACACCTGCAAGGATTTACTATAAATATGAGGGCGCTAGTCCTGCAGGTTCACATAAGCCAAATACAGCTGTTCCACAGGCTTGGTATAATGCTCAAGAAGGTGTCAAAAAATTAGTAACAGAAACAGGAGCTGGTCAATGGGGTAGTGCCATTGCCTTTGCATGCAGTTTATTGGATCTTGAGTGCGAGGTAAAACCTATAACGCTGCCTTCATTGCATTTTTCTTTCCTTTAATTTTACCTTGACTGTAGGCTAATTGGCAATTTAGTTTTCTAGGTTTGGCAAGTTCGGGCTTCATATGATCAGAAACCTTATCGAAAAATGATGATGGAGACTTGGGGAGCAAAAGTCCATCCGTCTCCATCTGACTTGACAAAAGTGGGGCGTGCCATTCTCAACAAAGACCCAGACTGTCCCGGTAGTTTGGGAATTGCAGTTTCTGAGGCAGTGGAGATGGCATTGGCTAATTCAGACACCAAGTATTCCTTGGGTAGTGTACTTAATCATGTACTTTTACACCAGACTATTATTGGCGAGGAATGCCTAAAACAAATGGCAATTGTAGGAGAAACACCAGATGTAATTATAGGCTGCACAGGTGGTGGGTCGAACTTTGCAGGGCTTGCTTTTCCATTTATTCGCGAGAAGCTAGCTGGCAACATGAACCCTACCATTAGAGCTGTGGAACCAGCAGCATGCCCTTCTCTCACAAAGGGTGTTTATGTTTATGACTATGCGGATACAGCAGGGATGACACCATTACTGAAAATGCACTCCCTTGGACATGATTTTATTCCAGACCCTATCCATGCAGGTGAATAATACTTACATCCTTCTGAGCATTCAAGAACTCCAGTAAGAAAGCAATACGCCACTAAAGAAGAGACATTCCTGTCACAGTAACAAAACTTGAAATCAAAGAGACAGAGGACGTGGGATTGACAGCAGCCATAGATAATAAAATAACAATATTCAAGCAAAACTAGGAAGAAGTAGCTTATAGTAGAAGCATTATACCTTGAAAAGTGAATTTTAATCCTGTCGGTGGACAAATTCTCTCTTTCTTCATCTCTCACGCGTATTCTTTGTGCTTTTGTAAGGGGGTTACGTTATCATGGTATGGCGCCTTTGATATCACATGTTTATAATCTAGGTTTGATGGAAGCAGTCGCAATACCTCAGATTGAATGCTTTCAAGGCAAGTCTCCATTGCATGGTTGTTCTGAAGTGTTTGCAAATAATTTTGTTTCTGATTATTATTCGAAAGCATCATATATTACATCATAAAGCAACTCCACCTTTAATTTCCTCCCAAGTTCATGGAGTTTTCCAAAGGTTAATATGGTGCAAATACATAATGACAGCTTAAAATAATTATAGATTAACATATACAATAGTTGACACATCATATCATTGTTTTGTTTTACAAAAAATGGAGGTTGGTAATCATGTTTTTTAATATGAATTTGTGGATTAAGTTAGGTTAAGGAGGATGGAGCCAAGGGCTAGGGTTTAATTTGATGGTTTGAAGATCACAATCCTTTGGCTATGGGTAGTTCATTTGTCCTGTCTTTGCTACATTCATTGGCTGAGCTGGCTTGTTGGCCAACAACCCCATTGTCATAAGGTGAGGCTTGATGACCTTGATGGCCTTGCCTGAGCTTTCTATGTTTTTGTATGATGGTGAGTTTGAACCAAAGGCCGACGATGACACCCAAGGCTCCAAGGAAATTCATCCCCAAGGTGTAGCATGAGATAATGATCCCCTTCTTAACTTAGTGTTTTCTAAGCTTGTGCATGCTAGTTTGTGTCATGAATTTCGAGAGGACTCTATTTTTCGGTATCTTATGGGAAGGGCATCCCTCGAAGTGATTACTTGCAATTGGGTTCGTGAGGTTTGGGAGCCTTATAGTTGGCATTACACACATGTGGAGCTGTACTAAGGGCTTCTTCCTATTCCAGTTTAGCGATACTGCACATGTGAAGGAAATATTGAATTGTGGCCCATGGATTTGCAAAAACACCCTTGTGGTCCTTATCTAGTGGACCCATGATTTCTTGATTGATAAAACGTCATAGCTTGCCTATTTGGTGGGGTTAGACTTCCCAAGCCTATCTATGTAGTTTTGGCCTTGTTTCGGATTTCTACCCCTTCGGCGAAATTTATCTTTGAAGATCTAAACAATTTTTTATCCTTAGGCGTCAATGTTATGTGTGCATGTGGGTCAACCTATCCCAAGACCTTAAGGAGGCTGTGTATATCGAAATTGGTAGCTAGTCCACTCAATTAATCTGTCAAACCCTATTTTAGTTGCCAAAGTCTTCACCATCGCAATTAAGATTATCCTTTGATGGTCCAAACCGAATCTAAGAAGGCCCCATCACCATCGATTCCTTCGATGTTTTTAGCTACTCAAAATCCCAAGGAGAGAGTAGGAGTTTGGACAAAAATCATGTTGAAAGGGAAGAATGCCAATGTGCCCAAAACTCAACATTTGAAAGCTCCACTAGTGAAGTCTCCAGTCAGCAAGGTCTCTATGACCGTTGGCCCTAGCTCTAAGGCAGCTCTAGAGACCTCCAAGGCCTTAGTTAACTCCTTGGTCATCAGGAATAGTAATTGTTGTGTTTCTCTCCATCCCTATTCTAAACTCATAAGAAGTTTCTTGTGTATCCTTTGTTAGTGTCACCAAAAAGGTGAAGCAAGTCACCCTAGGGTATTTTTGGCTTGGTTCCATATCTTCTGCCAATTCTTTTGGCATTCTTTAGGGCCTCAAGTCCAATGAGGTGAAAATGCTGGATTTGGGTGGTTTGTAACGAAAGTGACTTTGTGGAACATTTGGGTCTCAATGACCTTGGTAGAAAGCACATTGTTTGCTAGGTGTTGACATCTCTAGGTAGGACATACATTCCTTGTACATAAGAGGTCAAAGTTATAAGGTTCAAACTTCATATTGCCTTAGCACTAAAGTTTAATTATCTGATCATTTTGACGGGAAATGGGGGATCGATTGTCACGTCCCCAACCCTCCGACCGGCGAAGAGGACGCGACCATGGCATTAACCATCCGGGCTAAGAGCCCCATGAACATGTGAATTCATAAAAATGCTAAAACAGAATGCATTGCAGTAGAACATGCACAAATGCAGTTGTTTATCATACACAGCTACAATTATCTATCAGACACAGCGGAAACATCATACATTCATACAAGCATTCATTCAACATGTCCATCATAATCATTAACAGTAAATATAGTTGCAGAAGTAGAAATGGACAAGATCACTTATCTTATGAAGAACTCAATCCGCAACCAGCTACGTTGCTGCAACGTTCCACCCAACCATAGGCCAGCGTGCTCCTTAATCTCTCAGCAGCGCTGCTACCCCCGAGCTGGGCATGATTCTCCAAGGAATAAGGAAACAAGCAGGCTTACACATAGCCAAGGATACACAAAGCATAGCCAAGCCAACACAGTTGGGTTTATCAGGCCATCAAGGAGTTGGGAAAGGCTAAATGCTAAGCTGGTGAGCTCATTGCAGAGCTAGGAACACCTACACCAGAACTAGCCTGACTTCTAAGACAGCCACACACACCCAACACAAGGAATCAGTCCCTTCTCTGCTACACAGTCCCTCAGGCTTTGCATTCCCTTCTAGTGCTATTCAGGGGTTGTGGAGAAGAAATCCAGCCCTCTAGCTCTGTCTGTGTGGTTTCCAGCCACCAGGTTTATCAAGCAAACCAAGCCCCCATCCTCGCTCCCTACACAGTCCGAAGACCAACCATTGCATGTATGCAATCAATCAGCTGTTATAGCTCAACAGGGGAAACGATTCTTGAGTCGTTCTTGGCCCTATCGTGGCCAAAACGACTCCCGACGAATTACAACAGGCCACTGAACGTATCAGTGCACACAATTTACAACATGGGGGAAAACAACAGTCCCAAAATGTATCAGCATACAATACCAGCAAACGTGAGGAACAACAGCACGTCCCAGGCAATGAATCCACCGGAAGACTTACACAGACCACGCTGGGGAAGAAGTTACAGTCTCCCAGCCTGTGCGTGAGTAACAACAACGCCGAACCCACAAATCAGCCGGTGGGAAAAATATACGGCCACACCATCCGCAAATCCGTAGAGGAAAGGACTGCGTGAGTAAAACCAGGAAAGCTCCTGCGCGTGAGAATGAACAGCCAAGGCAAGAATGGCGTCCCTGCGTGAGGATGAACAGCTTCGCTTAGGCGCGTGGATGAGCAGAAAACTAGAAGTGCGTGAGTGCTTCAGCTTGTTGTGGAAAGAGTGGTATACCTGCGTGAGTGTTGGCGGTGGTTTCATTTGCCATTGTGAAGTCAACCGTGGGTGGAGTGTACATGTGGGCAAGGACTGACAGTCCTGCCACACCCACTCCCAAACAATAACTGCCTCAACTACCAGCAGCAATTCTTAATGGAGATGGTTGGGTTAGACGAGGTGGTGACACATGGGTTTTTTGTCCCTCATGGCTCAAGGTTTGACATTCCCCCACCCTTATCCTTGTAAAAATCATGCCCCTTCTCAATTTTAGTTGCCGCGAACGTAGCTGGTCGGGTTCATTTAATTAAATATGCATATTTACATGATGCTAAAACTTGATATGTATGCCGCATGCCCTGATGTACCATCGGTGACAAATTCAAATCCAAAACATAGCATAACTGATCAATGGTGGGGCCTTGGCCTTTAGCTCCACACCACGATTCATTTACAATATATACATCATGCACATTTAATGCAATGGGGTCAAAACCGGGGTGTTACATTCCCCTCCCCCTTTAATAGCATTGTCCTTAGTGCTTTACAAAATTGAACAAAATGCTACACTGGTATCGCCTCAATGTTTCGCAGAATTGAACAAAAATGGATGTGCCAATCGCATGGCATCCTCCAGCTCCCATGTAGCTTCTTCAGGTCCGTAGTGCTCCCATTGCACCTTTACTAGCCCTATGGCCCGGTTCCGGAGCATTGTGACCTTCCTGTCGAGGATGCGCATTGGCTCGATTCGGAACTCTCCCTCGGGTTCCACCTGAATCACATCCCAATTTATCACATGGTTAGGATCGTGTACATATCTCTTAAGCAAAGAAACATGAAAAACATTATGAGCCCTAGTGCTAGCAGGCAATGCAAGTCTATATGCAACTGGCCCTATTCTTTCAAGCACTTCAAATGGCCCACAGTATCTTGGTGACAACTTGGCACAACTTCCAAGCTTCAAGGAACTCTTCCTTGCCCTCACTCTGAGGTAAACATGATCCCCAACACTGAACTCCCTGTTCACCCTATGCTTATCTGCATAGCTTTTCTGTCTGTCCTGTGCTGCTTTCAGATTTTGCCTGATCTTTACAACCTCTTGCTCCATTTCCTTGAGCAATTCTGGTCCGAGTACAATCCTGTCCACTGGATTATCCCAAGTCACTGGTGTCCTACACCTTTTTCCATACAAAGCTTCATACAGACTCATCCCCAAGGATGCCTGCTATCCATTGTTATAAGCAAACTCTACCAAGTGTAAGTAATCTTCCCACTTGGTTGGTTTGTCCATTACATACATGCGAAGCATATCTTTAAGCACCTGATTAACTCTCTCTGTCTGCCCATCTGTCTGAGGATGGTATGCAGTGCTGAAGTTTAGCTTTGTACCCAAATCTGCAAACAACCCCTTCCAAAAGTTGGAAGTGAACTTAACATCTCTGTTAGAGACTATTGCCTTCGGCAATCCATGCAATTTGAATATCTCCTACATGAAGATCTTTGCAATGTCATTCGTCTTATGAGTAGACTTAACCGGTATAAAATGCGCTGCCTTAGTCAACCTGTCTACCACAACCATGATGGAATCATGTTGTCTCCAAGTCATCGGCAATCTTGTAATAAAATCCATGGAAATAACTTCCCATTTCCATTCCGGAACTGGCAAAGGCTACAACAAACCTGTTGGATGTTGATGCTCAACCTTTACCTACTGACATTTCATACACCTGGAAATGTATTCAGCGATGTCTTTTTTCATGCCTGGCCAAAAGTACTGCCTTCTAGCTGTGGCAATGGTCTTCTGATATCTTGGGTGACCAGAATACGGAGCTTGATGGATTTCATCCATAACAACTCTCCTCAAATCTGCTATATCTGGAATATAAATTCTATCTTTATAAGTGAGAAGTCCATCTTCTTCCAATTTATACCCCTCATACTTCTTCTCAAGACTTTGCTGTTGCAATTTGTCTTTTACCTGCTCATACAATTCATCTCCAGCAGCATGACTAACAATCTGCTGCCTCAAATCTAATTGGCAAATACTAAGAGATGCCACATGCATTTCTTGCATCTTCCTGCTGAGTGCATCAACTACCTTATTCTCTTTTCCCTTTATGTGCTTGATTTCAAAATCAAATTCACATAAAAACTCCAGCCATCTTGCTTGCCTAGCATTCAGAGTAGGCTGATCAAATAGATACTTCAATCCACAATGGTCTGTTCTGAGCTCAAATCTCCTACCTATCAAGTAATGTCTCCACATCTTGAGAGCATGTACTATGACTGCAAGCTCTAGATCATGAGTGGCATAGTTCTTCTCATGTTCCTTCAGCTTTCTCGACTCATAACATATCACGTGGTTTTCTTGCATAAGGACTCCTCCAAGCCTTTGTCCGCATGCATCGGTACACACCACAAAATCTTTCTTTGGATCTGGAACCTTCAATACTGGTGCACTGGTGAGAAGATCCTTCAACCTCTGGAAACTTTCTTCGCACCTCGATGTCCATTCGAACTTCATCCCCTTCTTTTGCAAAGAAGTGATGGCATGTGCAACTTTGGAGAATCCCTCAATGAATCTCCTGTAGTATCCTGCAAGTCCCATAAAAGATCTTACATCTGTCACATTTCTTGGAGTAGGCCAATTCATAATGGCTTCAATCTTTTCAGGGTCCACAGATATACCCTCCTCCGAGATAATGTGGCCTAAATACTGAATTCTATCTCTATAGAAGTCACACTTGCTTAGTTTGGCATACAACTGATGCTCCCTGAGCAATTGCAATGTCAATCTCAAATGGTCTTCGTGCTCCACTTCATTCTTAGAATATGTTGGTTGCTGGGCAGACCCGGGTTTACTATAATGTACCAACAACACCCCTAGCTCACTGGCCCTTTCGGCAACAGACCGCGAAGCGGACTGAAGTCTCACCCAAAGTGATCTTAATGGGTTGGCCAAAGACTTAAGTGTCTCGACCAGGTTTTGTATAGCGTCTTATGTGCATCTCGCAGCTCTTCTTAATTCGCGAGGGTTGTCTCCTCTCTGCGATGCGCAGTTTCCTCTTACTCGCGATGACTCCAACCTTTATCGCATCGCTGCGTCCTGGGTAACACATAACTCTCTCTTACGCTCGATTCTCAACCTGCGGTACTGCGCACCACATCTCCTCTGATGGTGCGATATCGCCTCCCTGCGATATCCTGCCGCCGCGGCTCAACGTACTTAGCGTACTGGTGTTCAACTTACAGGACTCAACACACAAGGCTGTTTTACACTGCGACTCTTAACTGTCTTGAGTGAAACTTAGACAAATTCTTATACAGAATACTTAAAGACTTCAACTTGCATTTATCCTTTTAATATGCTGTGAACTGAATAACACATACATACATTTACTGTAAGCAAAGTTCACGTAATGAATGACAGATATAACAAGTAAATACAATCCCATGAATCAATCACATAACGCTCTGATTTTACGTGGTTTACTTCCAGGGTAGAAGCTACGTCCACAGAATTGTGTTTCTATATTATAACTTGAGAGAGGTACACAGTTCTGCTGAACCGCATATGCAGCTAGAGATCTTTTGGGTAACTCTGCACACAGCCTGGAGCCCTTCTCTCTTAGATCTCTTCTCTATATTGCCTTCTTACAATATACTCTCACTCTCTCTCTCTCTCTGTCAATCCCTGCGGATTGTTACAATACAAAATAACAGTGAGCTAACAGACTACTGGACTCTCAGACTCGCTAATGTCTGAGTAGCTACTGGCTACCCTAATAGCTCCAGAAGGACTGACTAGCTCCAGAAGGATTGACTAGCTAACCTTTTACAATATAAAATATATCCCTTTATAGGCGGCCCGAAGGTCTCGCCATTACAACACTGTGGGCCTGTCCCAACAGTAACCCAAATCCCTAACTAGTGACAGTCGGCATATCTGTACTTGGGGTAGCCGCTTTCCGTCACACCACTGCTCTCTGCAGTCTTCCATGCTTCCCGGCGCTGACCATGGGTACTATGCACCGCTTCCCGTCTTCTGTCCTTCGTCTTCAATACCTCGGCCTCGTCGCTCCTTTTCCTTTACGAGGGTAGCTGAGCCCTCCTGTCTTCGCCGCTGCCTTCAATGTAGTGGTTGAGCTCTCTCTTCTTGGTCGCTCAGGTACTGTCGTCTTTCTTGACTTCTCTGTCCCAACAGTCACGGTTTCCGGCTCTGCTTTGCAGCTAAAAACATGCTACGGCGTCGTAGCTTTACCT
>LPNX010911956.1:199609-229841 GCA_001517045.1 Pseudotsuga menziesii | reverse complement strand
CACTACGTGTACGTCCAATGTCATCAAAATCACTTTCAAACTCTTGTGACATTACTATCTTTACTTATTCATCTGAAACTAGATCCATTGTTCTTTTTTCGTGTAATAACATCTTAATGGACAAGTTTAAAGATTTTAGGTACTTACCGCGATATCCTTTGAAGAAGTACCGCTCAGCCTCGCTGAAGCTTTTTCTCTGTTCAACTGCAAACTCTGTGATGAAGCCTTCTAGCACACTCGCAAGCCAGAAGTCTACTGTCCTCATAATGGGGTTATCAAGGTTCTTCACAGTCTGAATCAGCTCCGGTGTCCAGACAATGTTTCTTTTCTTCTTGAATATGCTCGTACCAGTCAACTTTGATAGCCAGTCGTAAAGCTCGTTTCCAAAGGTCGCAAAAAATATCGCGTGCAGGTCTGTAACGATATGTTTTTGTAACCAGTCCTCTGTACTAAGTCTAGGACTCTTGTTCTCGTGTTCGGCAAACTCTTTCTCCTTAGACGCAACCCACTCGTTGAGTTCGTCTCTAGTAGGACGCCAACAGAACATCAGTGCTCAGTTTGTTCAAAATCGGCAACGGAACCATTTGTTGGTCTCTGGGCATACCTGGGTTTACTATAATGTACCAACAACACCCCTAGCTCACTGGCCCTTTCGGCAACAGACCGCGGAGCGGCCTGAAGTCTCACCCGAAGTGATCCTAATGGGTTGGCCAAAGACTCAAGTGTCTCGACCAGGTTCTGTATAGCGTCCTATGTGCGTCTCGCAGCTTTTCTTAACTCACGAGGGCTGTCTCCTCTTTGCGATGCGCAGTTTCCTCTTACTCGCGATGACTCCAACCTTTATCGCATCGCCGTGTCCTGGGTAACACGTAACTCTCTCCTACGCTTGATCCTCAACCTGCGGTACTGCACACCACAGCTCCTCTGATGGTGCGATATCGCCTCCCTGCGATATCCTGCCGCCGCGGCTCAACGTACTTAGCGTACTGGTGTTCAACTTACAGGACTCAACACACAAGGCTGTTTTACACTGCGACTCTTAACTGTCTTGAGTGAAACTTAGACAAACTCTTATACAGAATACTTAAAGACTTCAACTTGCATTTATCCTTTTAATATGCTGTGAACTGAATAACACATACATACATTTACTGTAAGCAAAGTTCACGTAATGAATGACAGATATAACAAGTAAATACAATCACATGAATCAATCACATAACGCTCTGATTTTACGTGGTTCACTTCCAGGGTAGAAGCTACGTCCACAGAACTGTGTTTCTATATTATAACTTGAGAGAGGTACACAGTTCTGCTGCACCGCATATGCAGCTAGAGATCTTCTGGGTAACTCCGCAAACAGCCTGGAGCCCTTCTCTCTTAGATCTTTTCTTTATATTGCCTTTTTACAATATACTGTCACTCTCTCTCTCTCTCTCTGTCAATCCCTGCGGATTGTTACAATACAAAATAACAGTGAGCTAACAGACTACTGGACTCTCAGACTCGCTAATGTCTGAGTAGCCACTAGCTACCCTAATAGCTCCAGAAGGACTGACTAGCTAACCTTTTACAATATAAAATATATCCCTTTGTAGGCGGCCCAAAGGTCTCGCCATTACAACACTGTGGGCCTGTCCCAACAGTAACCCAAATCCCTAACTAGTGACAGTCGGCATATCTGTACTTGGGGTAGCCGCTTTCCGTCACACCACTGCTCTTTGCAGTCTTCCATGCTTCTCGGCGCTGACCATGGGTACTATGCACCGCTTCCCGTTTTCTGTCCTTCGTCTTCAATACCTCGGCCTCGTCGCTCCTTTTCCTTTATGAGGGTAGTTGAGCCCTCCTGTCTTCGCCGCTGCCTTCAATGCAGTGGTTGAGCTCTCTCTTCTCGGCCTCTCAGGTACTGTCGTCTTTCTTGACTTCTCTGTCCCAACAGTCATGGTTTCCGGCTCTGCTCTGTAGCTAGAAACATGCTACGGCGTCGTAGCTTTACCTTATCTCTTCGTCTTCACCAAACTGTCTATCCGCCAAAATGGCAGCTTTTCCTGTAGCTGCGGGACTCTCCTCCAACAGAATACACAAGAATGTCATCAAGGAATACAAGAACAAACTTATCCAAATACCTGCTGAAGACACTATTCATAAGGCACATAAATGTAGCTGGTGCATTTGTGAGACCAAATGGTACCACTACAAATTCATAATGTCCATACCTTGTCTTGAAGGCTGTCTTATGAATGTCTTCATCCTTGATTCTCACCTGATGGTAACCAGACCTCAAGTCAATCTTGGAACATACCTTTGCTCCTCTCATTTGATCAAAGAGGTCATCAATCCTAGGTAAAGGATATTTATTCTTCACAGTAACCTTGTTCAACTGTCTGTAATCAATACATAACCTGAGTGTACCATCTTTCTTCTTTACAAACAAAACCGGTGCTCCCCAAGGAGACACACTCGACCGAATATACTTATTTTCCAACAATTCTTGCAGTTGCATCTTCAACTCTAGCATCTCCGGTGTACTCATCCTGTAGGGTGCCTTGGACATTGGTGCTGCTCCTTGCACGAGTTCAATAGTGAAGTCAATGTCCCTCTTTGGAGGAAGCCCTGGAATCTCATCAGGAAACACATCCCTGAATTCCTGTAACACCTGATAGTCCTCCAACCTAGGAGCTTCATCTCTCGTTTCCTCCAAAATCTGAGCTGCATACAACTGGCAACCCTTCCTACAGAACTTCTTTAACTGCATTGCTGAAGCTTGCCGTACTGAAATCACCTTTGGAATGCCTTTCACAACTACTAGGTTCCCTTCTTCATTCATGCACTCGAAAGTCTTATTGTAACAGTCAAGCTTCACCCTGTGAGCTTCTAACCAATCCATCCCAATGAGAACATCATAGGAACCAAGTGGTAGAACATTCAGATCTACACAAGTGACCAATCCATTCATGACCAATGGACATTTCTCTACCACTTCACTAACCTTTCTCTTAGTTCCAGTGGCTAGCTAAACTAACCAAGACTTCCTATGCTTTACTTTCTTAAAAGCACAAATCTCCACTACTCTAGGAGTGATGTAACTGTGCGTAGAACCAGGGTCAATCAAAATAGAAACAGATTGCTCAACAATCTTACCTGCTACTTCAACCACAGTTGACTGGTGATCTGCCTGGCGGTCCTCCAGTGCTACATAAATCCTAGGGACGACCCTTGCTACTTGACCTACTGTTTCTGCTTCTTGAATGTTATAAGCTGGCCTTGCACTCTCATTCTCGAGTGGACAATTCCTGCGCATGTGGGGTCCTCCACATTTCCAACATTGAAGTGGTCCTCTATCCTGTTGTGGATCCTTAGGTTTTTCTCCTGTCACTCCAACTGGCTTACTTGCAGCTTGGGATGGCTGCTTCTGCTGATTCCTGAAGTTAGAAGGTTTGAAACCTTTCTTTCTTTGGTCAAACTTCTCATTCTTCTTGTCCTTCCATGCCTTATGGTAATCCGACTTACCTTTGCTTTGCTCATAACAATACTTAGCTTTTCTTATGGCTTCTTCAAGAGTTCTAGGTTCATAAAACTCAATTCTATCTTTGTAAGACTGAGGTAATCCACTCAGAAAACGCTGGACCTTCACTTTTTCATCTTTGATGTACCGGACATACCTCAATAGCTCCAAAAACTTATTTGCATATTCTTCCATGGTCTGGTGTCCCAATCTCAGCTCATGGAACTCCTTAATCTTGCCATCATAATACCTGTCAAAGAGGTATTTCTGCTTGAAATACTTCTTGAACTGTTTCCACTTAAGTCTCCTTTCAATGATCCTCTTTACTTGCTTGAAGTGTTCCCACCAAATGGATGCTCTTCCATTCAGATTGAATATGGCAACTCTTGCCTTCATGTTTCCTGAGTATTCATGCACTTGAAAGTACTTCTTTATCCCAAGAAGCCAAGCTTCAGCCTCTTGTCCAGTCTTTACCTCACCATCAAACGTAGGAGGTTTAGCTTTCTTAAATTCGTCCCGAGAGCGATCCCTATGGTGTCTCTTTCTCTTTCTTTTATGAGAAGAAGAGCTTGAATCCCCGCTGGATTCTTCAGAATCAGATGATCCACTAGAAGTCCTTCTCCTTCTCCTAGTACTGCTCTTACTGCCTTCTGGTCTTGCTGTACCTCGTCCAGAATCTATCTTTCTATGCAAATCTGTCAAACTCTGCAACATAGCAGCATTCAACTGATGCTGCTCTTCCTGGGCTTTGATCAAGCTTCTCATGGTGGCTGCAACATCTGACGGTGTCTCTTGGAATCTCCTTCCATTAGACTCTATGTCATCATTTCTATTACGGACATTTTCTCCCATGGCATCTCGGGCATGCTCATAAGAATCCTGAGCATCATATCCGTCATAGGTTCTCATAATTGAACCACCACTTACTTATCAAAATGCACTACCTGGAATACTGCCTTTGAAGGTGACTATGACTCTGCAAACGTGTTAATAACACAAATGTTAGATGCATAACATTGATATAAATCAACATTACTCACCTTCTCCTGGAAAAGTCATAAAATAACAAGTTTTCCCAAACATAGAATTTTCTTCCTCAAAGAACGTCTATCTGAGGGGGACGACGGGGGTCAAGGGGGCTTGTCCCCTTGGGCGCCACTGCAGGGCGGGTCGAGGGCAGCGCCCTCGTTTTATTTTATTTTATTTTGTAAATCATTGGTTTTTGCGCAATCTGGCGCATAAGATCGCTGCCACTTTCTCATTTTCAGCCCTGAAAATCCACTGAAAAACAGCTGAAAATCCCACTGAAAAACATTTGAAATCCGCTGGAAATCCCACTTGAAAAACTCAAAATTTCCTCTGCAGAATCGGCTCTCATTTCAACTATCAATCCGATGTTTCGACAGTCCAAACAACTAACTTCCTCCGCTGTTCATCGATGGTTGGGTGCTCTGTTCATCGGAAAGATAATCCGCTAAACAGCCGCAATGGTGGGTAGTGATTCCATTGCGAGTTCCGTGGACCATACTCATCGGCTGTCGGAAGCTCTATCCACTAACTTCATCCCACGTCCTTATACTTAAACAAAATTTTCAAATTTCCTTTTCATCGGCGATCGGATCCACTATCCTTCGGAAGGATAGTCCATTAGACAGCCGCAACGGCGGATGTTCAATCCACTAACCATCGTCGATGGCTGACGACTCTAGGACTTAGAAAAATTTCCAAATTTTTCCCTTTTTGTATTCCTCTTCACCGCTTGATCGGCTCAACTTTCCTCTTTTCGTCGGCGAAATAGTTCCATCAGCAGCCGCAACGGCAGAACATGATCTTCGATCTTCTTCCGATCGGCGGCGCAACCTGATCGGTATCGGCAGTCTTTTCTCGTCGGCAGGCTAGTGCTCTTGGATTCCGAAACGACGGCACTCATAACACTATCTTCTTCCGATGGCCGCTGTTTTCATTACTTAGAAAAATTTTTAAACTTTCTTTTACGGCGTCGACTGTCGGAGGCCTTATCCGTCGGACGTGTAGTCGTCTAGCCGTCAGCAACGACGGGCGCTCGATTAGCTATTTTCCTCCGACAGACGTCAAATCACTTAGAAAATTTTCCACGATTTTCTTTCCAACTGTTCCCCGTTGGGCATGCTTCCGCCTAGCTCTTCCGCTACATCGGAAGTCTGTTCCACTAAGTGTTCCGACTGTTCAACACTTAGACAATTTTTTTTTTTTTTGAATTTTCCAGTCATTCCCTGATTTCTGTTGGGCAGAAAGAAATACTGCTTCTGTCTCTGTATCTTCGTGGTCCATTCAGGCCCATGCTACAACATGAGCTCTGATACTACGCTGTCACGTCCCTAACCCTCCGACCGACGAAGAGGACGCGACCATGGCGTTAACCATCCGGGCTAAGAGCCCCATGAACATGTGAATTCATAAAAATGCTAAAACAGAATGCATTGCAGTAGAACATGCACAAATGCAGTTGTTTATCACACACAGCTACAATTATCTATCAAACACAGCGGAAACATCATACATTCATACAAGCATTCATTCAACATGTCCATCATAATCATTAACAGTAAATATAGTTGCAGAAGTAGAAATGGACAAGATCACTTATCTTATGAAGAACTCGATCCGCAACCAGCTACGTCGTTGCAACGTTCCACCCAACCATAGGCTAGCGTGCTCTTTAATCTCTCAGCAATGCTGCTACCCTCGAGCTGGGCATGATTCTCCAAGGAATAAGGGAACAAGTAGGTTTACACATAGCCAAGGATACACAAAGCATAGCCAAGCCAACACAGTTGGGTTTATCAGGCCATCAAGGAGTTGGGAAAGGCTAAATGCTAAGCTGGTGAGCTCATTGCAGAGCTAGGAACACTTACACCAGAACTAGCCTGACTTCTAAGACAGCCACACACACCCAACACAAGGAATCAGTCCCTTCTTTGCTACACAGTCCCTCAGGCCCTGCATTCCCTTCCAGTGCTATTCAGGGGTTGTGGAGAAGAAAGCCAACCCTCTAGCTCTGTCTGTGTGGTTTCCAGCCACCAGGTTTATCAAGCAAACCAAGCCCCCATCCCCGCTCCCTACACAGTCTGAAGACCAACCATTGCATGTATGCAATCAATCAGCTGTTATAGCTTAACAGGGGAAACGATTCCTGAGTCGTTCTTGGCCCTATCGTGGCCAAAACGACTCCCAGCGAATTACAATAGGCCACTGAATGTATCAGTGCACACAATTTACAACATGGGGGAAAACAACAGTCCCAAAATGTATCAGCATACAATACCAACAAATGTGAGGAACAACAGCATGTCCCAGGCAATGAATCCACCGGAAGACTTACACAGACCACGCTGGGGAAGAAGTTACAGTCTCCCAGCCTGTGCGTGAGTAACAACGACGCCGAACCCACAAATCAGCCGGTGGGAAAAATATACGGCCACACCATTCGCAAATCCATAGAGGAAAGGACTGCGTGAGTAAAACCAGGAAAGCTCCTGTGTGTGAGAATGAACAGCCAAGGAAAGAATGGTGTCCCTGCGTGAGGATGAACAGCTTCGCTTAGGCGCGTGGATGAGCAGAAAACCAGAAGTGCGTGAAAGGAGAGTGCGTGAGTGCTTCAGCTCGTCGTGGAAAGAGTGGTATACCTGTGTGAGTGTTGGCGGTGGTTTCATTTGCCAATGTGAAGTCAACCGTGGGTGGAGTGTGTGTGTGGGCAAGGACTGACAGTCTTGCCACACCCACTCCCAAACAATAACTGCCTCAACTACCAGCAACAATTCTTAATGGAGATGGTTGGGTTAGACGAGGTGGTGACACATGGGTTTTTTTTTCCTCATGGCTCAAGGTTTGACATTCCCCCACTCTTATCCTTGTAAAAATCATGCCCCTTCTCAATTTTAGTTGCCGCGAACGTAGCTGGTCGGGTTCATTTAATTAGATATGCATATTTACATGATGCTAAAACTTAATATGTATGCCGCATGCCCCAATGTACCATCGGTGACAAATTCAAATCCAAAACATAGCATAACCGATCAATAGTGGGGCCTTGGCCTTTAGCTCCACACCACGATTCATTTACAATATATACATCATGCACATTTAATGCAACGGGGTCAAAACCAGGGTGTTACATCGATATCCTTGTCTCTCCCAATCTTTCTAATGTTGTTGTGGAGTGGGGTACAAACCCCTCCCAAAGACTTGTGTGGATCCTTCTAAATTTGGATGAACACCTCCTAAGGTTAGCCAATAATTATGCTTCTAATGATGCCAAAGAGCATGTAATATAATAGTGTTGGTTTTCCAATAACCTCCCAAACATCCCTAGGCTCATTTTTAGAGATTTTAATATGGTGGAATGTTAAGAAGAAAAAGATGGGGGTTTTCCCATTTGTTTGCTTGCTAGATTGAGAGAAAGAGGCGTGGTGAGCCTTGAAGGTTCAACACAGGCTCTATGACTTGAATTGTTATTGGACATAGGACTCTTATGAGCTTTGGTTTACATAGGCTAATTTCTGCAAAGGGGTTGAGTGCATCTACTAATAGTTGGACCGTGCCTTGTCTCGGAGATTAAATCTCTCTATTTGACTCCATTGGTAGCTAGTTGGTTCATGCAAACAACATACCCACTCATTATGACCATTAGCCCATTTGGTTCTCCATCTCTTGGAGTGTTGATTGGGTGCACATGCCTAGAACTTGATACATTCTAAATGTTTTACATCTACAAAGCCCTGGTTGTGTGGCTATATTTAAACGGGTTGGAACCTCATTCTCCAACCAAGGGGTTACTTTGGGTGGATTATGTGGTGGACTGATGCCATCTCTTGAACCATGGATTTTCTATGTGGTTCTATCCATTAGATAGCCAAAGATTGGTGAAGATGAAATTATGCAATGGGGCATGAACTTAATGGCTTGCAATGGGACCTATAGTGGACCCCTTTTGATGAAGACAAGTAGGCTAAGGCTATGAAGTTACGATTCTTTCTAAGGGTGGATGGCATTCGTTCGGAAAAAGACATCTGGTTGCACGCTCGATTTTACTGGCTAAAATAGGGGCGGACCCACAAAATCCTTCTTTAAAGCCTTCGTCACTAAGGAAGATGGGGAGTCTATCTCTACTATGAAGACAACCATGGGTTGTTTTCCTAACCAAGGGGAGATTGAGCACAAATTTCTAGAGCACTATTGGGTGGTATTTCAATATCAAGGGATGATGATGGAATGACAAGAGGCCGCCCAAAAATGTCTTGATGGTGTGCATCGTAAGCTATCAGACAAGCTATAAAGAGCTTGTAAGGCAATCCTTTCCCTAGATGAGCTATTTGTAACCCTACGTGAAATGGTAGATGATAGGTCCCTAGGTCTAGATGGGTTTCCATGCGAATTCTAGAAGGCCACTTGGGAGTTTATGAGGCCAAACTTGCTTTAGGTTTACAAGGAGGCCTTGTGTACTTGGTCTCTTAGGGCAGGAATAAACCAAGGGCTCATTTGCTTTGGTGACCTTGAGGCTATCATGAGTTGGCATCCTATTACCTTGCTTAATAATTCTTATAAGATTTTGGACAAAGATTTAGATTTGAGTATGAAGAACATACTTCTTGCAGTTGTTAGCGGATGAGTCTATGAGTGGGGACACAAGTGGACCTCCCTAGTTCAAATAGTTTGAATCTAGAACAAAACAAGACAATGCATATATTGATGATTTGCTTGCTTGAATGGATCTAAGTAAATGACCAAGGAAATTCACTATAAATGATATTAACAATTAGATATGGGAAAGGAAATGCATCTTTGTATTATAAAAACCAGAAAGAATTACAACCATAGCCTTGGTGTTGTAGATCCCTTCTGATGGATTCCTCTTACTCCAACTTGTCACACTTGTCTTGGAAGAATAGACATCAAGAGTCTAGCACAGTAGCTAGATTTCTGTAGCATCTACCTACTATCAATTCCTCCTCCCCTCACCCATGGCTAAGAGCTTCATTTATAGGACAAAGTGGATAAGGGGGAGATGAGAAGATAGTGGAAAGAAGATGAGATAGGATCCCCATAGTTGTGGAATTCGAGTAAGATCCAAACAAATAGGAGGGAAATCCAATCTAAACAGATTTCGCTATAGAAACCTCTTGAAGACCTAATTTTTTGTTCGTACAGAGGGTGGCGCGACCTGTAATGGAGCAAGATGCGTCTCAATTGGGGGATGCGGTTTGCTGTAAAGGCAAGGCGCGCCATCGACGTAGGTTGCAGTGAGACACAACGCGTCAAGTGATTTGCGATGCAGGTTGCTGGGAGAGCAAAGAGTGTCAAGGTTGCAAAATAAGTTAATCTACAGGGAAAGGAAAATAGGGTTCATTCTCCATGATAATCTCTTTAGGGATTGTGACAATGCCAGGTTACAGGATTCATGATACTGACGAAAATTCCATGTAACAGATTGCCCCCCAAAGTACGAAGATAAAGAGAAGTGATAGGTGATGCACTTTGATGTGACTTATCAAAGCGAGGAACCATCAGTTGGAGAATTGTCGACAACAGTCAAGGACTTTGCAATAACATATCTGAACTAGACCTCTTAATGATTCAAAGCATGGCTGCCGACCAATACATTGCAGATCCATGCAAATACTGGAGGTGGATATGGCCACTGAAGATACAAACGTGGATCCATATCATCGAAATAAGATGTAAATCATAGCCACGAGACATACACAGTGGATCTACGAAACAAACATAACATAGCCACCGACCAATACAATGTGGATCTATGTGACAAAGTGCCTACATGATGTCCATGTAAGAGGTTACTCAAACAATCTCCATCACAGCCTGAGTAAGATATGCAACAAAAGGTATCACAAGGTCTTCAAACCAAACCTGAAACTGATACGATCCTGACCATGTGAATAAAGGAGTTGAAGTCGAACATGGTAGGAACCACTTGATTACCGATCAATGTTGTGAACCGTTAGCAAGTACAAGGGAAATCACCAGTGATGACAATGATTCCCAAGGTACCATAGTACATTCTGACGAATGCAAATGGATGAGATGGAGTCGAGCATTCGTGATATCATTCGATCAGAGGTCAATGATGTAAACCTACTGTTGAAGGCGAGAAAATCTGCCATTGAGGCATGCAGGCTTCAAGGTATTAAGTGGTCTCTAAATCTAACCCTGGATGATGTGCAGGTGTCGACAAGGATAGATTCGTCGAAGGAGGGGCATGATGTGTCCCACATCATTGACACAAAACCAATATAGGAGGATGATTTTTGACGTTAGATCAAACGAGTGTGGACTGACACAAGGTGTATGGATAAGTGATGCTGAGAGACTGGTTCAGGGATGGCTGACATGACAAAGGATTTGACAACTGCCAAGCTTGACTCGAATGGAAGACTTTCCTTGAACACTTGACGACACGACAAATGACCTCGCAACATTGACTCAACGAGGTGGAGGTCAAGACATAATGCGACATGAACAAAGCATTCTTCGGATGACCCAAAGGAGTCAAAAGACTCATAGACTTGACATGACCCAAAGACAACCTAATTACCCAGTTGTTTGAATGGAAGACAAAGAGGTGCCATGTTCAAGGGTGATGATAAGCTGCCATAAATATGGATTCAGACGCATTTTCCTTCCCTTATTCCCCATCATGATTAACGAGTAACTCTTTGTTTATTAACGAGTTTGAGGAGGATAATAGATGCTCGATATAGCTCGTCCTTCGGACGAGTTCAATCTCACATGTTTTACGAACCTGAGAAAGGAGGGGTTCGGTCCCGAAAGGGTCCTTCAATGTTCAATTTTACGAGTCCAAAGAACGTAAACTTGGCGATTTTTCATGTTTAAAGAGTCTAAAAACCTAAAGAAGACTCCAGGGTGAAGTCTCTGGTGAACTAAGAAAAGGTTCATTAGAGACAAAGGAAGAAAGAGGATCTAGTGACAAAGGCAGTTGAAATGAAGGTTCAAGTCCTAAAATAGAGTGTGAAAGACTCGACTGAATAGGAGAGGGATCTGTTTCATTTTTACATAAGCTTGAAACAGAAAACAACTATGCTTGTAGATACCTGTTTTATTTTTTATCGAGCTTGACACAGAACGAAAACTATGCTCGTAGACAATTGTTTCATTTTTTAACGAGCTTGACATAGAACGAGAACTATGCTCGTAGACACCTGTTTCATTATTTAATGAGCTTGAAATAGAACGGGAACTATACTCGTGGTAGCCCATTTCATTTTTTAACGATCTTGAAAGGGAATGAAACTATGCTCAAGGTTGGTTTTAGTTTTAAACAAGCTTAAAACCAAAGGTAAATTATGCTTGGGAATGGTTTCATTTTACACAAGCTTGAAACCAAAGATAAACTCTGCTTGAGGTCAGTTTCATTTTTACGCAAGCTTGAAGCTAAAAGTAAACTTTGGTTGAGGCCGGTTTCATTTTTACATAAGCTTGAAACCAAAGGTAAACTATGCTTGGGACCGGTTTCCTAGTGGAGTTGTCAATTTTGTTAGCGGATGCGTCTACAAGTGCGGACACAAGTGGACATCCCTACTTCAAATAGTTTGAATCTAGAACAAAACAAGACAATGCATACCTACCTTCTCCTAAATTAATCAAGTATTGATGAGAGACAAAGAAGGGAAGACTTACCTCTTGAATGAAGTTTGTCCTCACTGTCCTTGGGCTGCTGCAATCCAACTTCGTGAATGAAAGAACCTGTAGAGGATTCATCACAAACAAAGACCAAGTGGATTGTACTTGAAACTTCTTGACTAATCTAAGTAAATGACCAAGGAAATCTACTATAAATGATATTAACAATCATATATGGGAAAGGAAATGCATCATTGTATTATAAAAAGCAGAAATAATTACAACCATAGCCTTGGTGTCGTAGATCCCTTCCGATGGATTCCTCTTACTACAACTTGTCACACTTGTCTTGGAAGAATGGGCATCGAGAGTCTAGCACCCTAGCTAGATTTCTCCAGCATCTACCTACTGTCAATTCCTCCTTCCCTCACCCATGGCTAAGAGCTTCATTTATAAGACAAAGAGGATAAGGGAGAGATGAGAGGATAATGGAAAGAGGATGAGAGAGGATACCCATAGTTGTGGTCCGTGGAGTTCGAGTAAGATCCAAACAAATAGGAGGAAAAGCCAATCCAAACAGATTTCTCTCTAGAAACCTCTAGAAGACTTAATTTTCTGTTTGTACAAAGGGTGGCACGACTTGTAATGGAGCAAGGTGCATCCCAATGGGGGGATGCGGTATGCTGTAAAGGCGAGGCGTGCCATCGATGCAGGTTTCAATGAGACACAACGCGTTGAGTGAGTTGCAACGCAGGTTGCTGGGAGAGCAAAGCGCATCGAGGTTGCAAAATAAGTTAATCTATAGGGCAAGGAAAACAAGTTTCATTCTCCATGATAATCTCTTCAGGGATTGTGACAATGCCATGTTACAGGATTCATGATACTGACGAAAATTCCATGTAACAAAAGTTGAGTCACCAGGGTTTGAACAAGCTACTTGTTCATTATCAAAAGTTCAAAAGTCTAGCAGGCCATTTTGGCTTAGTTTTCTCTTTCACGCATGTTCATACCCCCATGTGGGAATTGTAATAAATGATGTAGCATGATGAATCTTTGTAAAAGGCTTGGCCTCCTTGAGACTTGGTCACTAGTCCAATTACTCTAGAGTGTTTTTTCCTTGTTAATTATTGGTCACTTTTCAACGACTTATAATTTTCGAGTTTTTCACTCAATCCTCCAAAGTTGAGTAGTTGTCTTGGTGGTTAGGCCTTACGAGGTTATTAAAGCCTAGTGTCTAATGTGTATTACCATGCTAGTTATTATTTTTGAGTCTTATGGACATGCGTTAAGTCCCCCCTAGAGTTTTTTAATTTCTTGCTAGATAAAAATTTCCCACAAAAAGGGGATATATTAATTGTGAAAATTCACTAAGTCATAAAAGTGGTACTAGGGGGCATGATTTGCCATGGGGGTGCTCGTTTTCTAACTCAGAGTACCCACTTTACCTATGTAATAGGGAAATCCATTCGAAGTTTATCTTTACAAAGTGAGAGGTTGCATTGAACATACCCCAAAATTAGAGTGATGCCTTAAGCAGATTATGTCTCCCCCTGTTGGACACCTGGCACTGTTGCTTTGCGCTCATTTTAAGAGGATAAGTTCTCAATGGGCCTGTTGTTACATATTTAGTAGCTGGGGCTACCTTGATTCCAAAGCAGTTCTGGGCACTTTCCTATTGTTCACTTTTTCCAGCTTATGTGTTGTGTGGATCCCCTTTTCCTTCAGCCTAGATGCTTAACATTGTTGAGTTTCAAGTCATTCTCATGACCTTACCTTGTTTTATTCACCTTCAACCTTGACTAGCAAAATGACCAAGTCTATGAATGAGTATACACTTGAGGTTCTAGTTATAGCAACTAATTACTTTGATTTGGATATATTAGTTATATGTATTGTGTTTATAATCGCCAACATAAGCCATTTGTAGTTCAGTCTTACTACTAACATAGTTAATTGAGCATGCTATTTCCATATTGTACCTTGCAGCATCAAAGATTTTCATTTGGGTCATCATTTTGATCATTATTGACTTGGTCAACCTAGTTTGACCAAGTCAACGCCAGGGTCCAAGATGAGTTTTGTCATATGGTGGTGGTGTATGATTATTTGTGGTCTATTAGTGTCCATTAGACATATTAATGTTTCAGATGATGATTTATCATGGTGGCTTGTGTTATTTTCATGATTATCAACATTTACAAGCTTTATTATTATTATTATTCTGGCATGGATGGGGCCTTTGATGTATATTTTTGGTGGACATATGGTGTATACAGTATGAGTACTCATTCCTGGTGAATTTGGACATTTTGAGTCCATTGGTGCTCTCAGTTTTCAGTTTCAGGTACTTGTACAAGATTTATGGATTAGCTCATCATTCTGCAGTGGTCTTGCCTCGGTAAATTAAAATAAAATGCTTTTTAGTGGTCATTTGGTTCTCCTAGGGCACTATAGGGGCACATAGTGTGTAGTCAGTCGATATTACCATATTGCAATGGTGCTGGTTCCATTTTTGCATTCAGTTGGTGCCGAGTTTCAGTCAACAATGAGATATGAGCATTTTTATCTCTCCGAGGCAGAGAAATAATGAAAATGGCTAATGAAGAAATTGAGGCAAGGAAATGACATGAGTTTGTTGCGAGGCATATTATTGATGATATCTTCACCTTCCGAGAGTAGTTTCATTCTTCATGGGGTCCACGCGTCCTAACACAACAGTTTGGTCGATTTTGATGTATTTTGAGGGGCCACAATTTGATCACTTGGTCACATTATGTTATTATCTTGACATATTATCATGATATTGTGCCATGGGGCCATGCTAGAGAAGGATGTGTATTACCTTCTAGCCCCCACCATGTGCTATGTTATGTTTTACTCTTGTTTCATGTGGTGCACCCCTCCCTTGGGCGTCTTAGTGGGTGCGCCCCCTCTAATTTTGATTTGATCCATGTATTGTGTATCCGACTAATTTTAGCTGTTGATTAGAGTGATCTTATCTTATGATCTTGACTCTTGATATTTTTGAATCTAGGTATTATGTACTAGAGAGATCTATATATTGAGATGCTCTCTCATTGTAATGAGACTTTTTGTTGAGCAAGGTTGTCATTGATGACAAACCATTAATGACAAAGGTAAGATAAAGATTGATGACATGATGAAGCACAAGGACTTGATGAAGGACAAAGACTTGATGAAATGGTATTGATGATGTAGAAAATCTTTTGGAGAAATGCAAGTGGTGGCTTGGTCTTAGAACCCACACATATGGTGGTTTGATGGGCTTTGGATATTATATAAAGATCTTATCTTATTGGTGGAGCTCATTCACAGTCGAAGTGTGCTTTGGAGCAGTAGGAGGAACAACATGACCCATTCTGTGGTCATTTATCCCTAGAATGTTTGACTCTATTTGTACTCTTGTGTTGATAAAGGCATGATGGATGGAGCCCACTTGTACTTTGGTAGCTTGATGGATCTTTGCCTTGAAGTCCATATGAAAAGAAACTCTCATATGGTATGTCTACCCTTCCCTGTGGGTTCATGGTACTCTTTTGAATAAGGAGAAACATTTGCATAAACCTTTGGATAAGCTTGCAAGCAATGATGGTCATAGTATATGATGCTCTTGCTTTGATGGCTTGATATGAAAATTATAGAATTTATGAAGAAGATGGAGAATTCGCTGATTGGATGATGAAGCTTATACTTGCATGAAGTTGATGGTTCCTTTGCATATGAAAACTTGCAACCCACTCTTGAACCTTGGGAAGAAGTCCCTTTGCAAATATTCAAATGAAAGTTTAATTTTAAAATTAATGTGAAGTTGGCCCAATCCAAAAAGAAATAAAAATAAAAATTAAAAATAAATATATATGCAAGTCGGCTCAATAAATATTATGGAAAACCAGTATAAATACCCAGTGACGTTTCATTAAAAAGAACCAGAATCATTAAAAAAAAACAGAATTGTGAGAGCTCTGAAATAACGAACTTTACTAAGGAAATTTCGGGTGGCAGCAGTCTGGTAGTTTTGACAGGCATCCAAATTTTACAGTGGTAGCAGTCTGATAAATGTTTTTGACAGCCACAGTCAAGGGCATCAGAATTTTACACCAGCAGTCAATAGAGGTAGCAGTCAAGGGTTATCTTCTCTTGGGTTGATAGTGGTCTCCTATAACCTGAGTTTGTGGAAGTCTTTTGAACAATCCTCTTTCCTAACAGGAGTCAACTGAGGCAGATTTCTATGGCAGATATGGTTTTCAAAGTCTGATAATTTTTAAGTCTTTTCTTCTTCTGAATTCGGGCTCCCACTGTTCAAATCTTGAGAAAGAGGAATGATAGATCAAACCTCTGAGTTTGTACATACCTGAGGCAGCCTCAGATCTGAGGGTCTCAACAGATGGAGGTTCACATTATTTTTGGGTTAATTCTGATGTTCTTTTGATGCTAAGTGACAGTCCTGAATTTCCTTCAGAGGAGAACAATCTTTTTGGTTTAATTTCTTCTTGCTGCTGCTGAGTGAACAGTCCTAATTTTAAAAGACAAGCAGAGACTTGAAAAGACATAAACAATAACCCTTGATGACTTGGATATAATGATCAGATAAGTAGCATTATATGGAACAAAGTTGTTGACTCTAAAACTATAGATAGTGACCGCAGAGATGAGGAATGACATGATTTGAAGTCGGGTTTTTGTTGGTTTTTCGAGACACTTCATGACTGAGATTGCAGCAGTTGAGAAGTGAAGAAGATATGAGTTTGGATGCACAAATATGTAAATCAAGACAGTGAAGTGGTGCAAGTATACACAATCAGTGAGACCTTGTTGGTGATCATGTTCAGACATCTATTGATGATGGATACTTCTTGACAATCCTTGATGATGATGATTACATAAACAGTCTGAACATAATATGAAGACAATGCCCTGGCGCTCAGTTTTGATGTTGATAGGCTATGACAAGTTTATGAGCAGAGATGACAAGGTGACAGGTTGATTTGCAGAAGATGAATTGACAGGGAGAATCAGATTGACAAGACAAGTCATAAGAGAAGTGTGATGTGACAAGAATCCTTCTGTAATTACAAGCTGGCTCTTGTACACATTTTCTTAGTTGGAACTAAGAAAAACCAAGCAGGGTCTTGGCATAGAAGTTTGTGCTTCTGATTCAGTTTAGCTGATAAGCCTCACTTTTGTAGCCGTTTGAATCTAATATAATAAAGTTTACAAATTTATCTTATGAAGTGTTTGTGTTGTCTATGTAATTGACTGATGTTGATGTGCTTATGATGATCTTTGTTTAAGTAGTTGAAGAAAGTTGAAATTGTAAATAGTGCTGGCTCACTGATTCACCCCCCCTTATCAGTGTGTCATTGTGTCTAACACTTTTGGCTCTTGAGCTCTTGAAATAATAAAATATTTTTGGAAAAACTCTTGGAAGATTTGTTGGATGGGGATAGGAAAGTCTTTATCTTTCTAGCATTCCTGCGGATTTATGCTTTGCTAACACTTTTGCAGGTGTCCGTATTATTGTTGAAGAGGATGATTTGATGGGGGTGCTATTGTGACTGAGCTCCATACTTCTTCCACAAATCGTTTTGGGTTTAGGGAGTATCTTTATTGTATCAAGAAAATCCAACTGATCGATAGTGACAATTTCTTCACCATGATTAAAGTACATCACACGAAAGAATGTTGACACCACAGCTTGCATGGCATAGACATAATCACGTCCAAGGAGCATATTGAAGTCTAAGGGGTCGTCTATCACCATGAAGTCAACTAAGACGGTCTTCCCACCCAAATTAATAGGGGTTTGAGCAAGAATTCCCAAGGCTATACAAGTTCTTCTATCAAATGCCAGTAACTGATTAGCAGTCGACACAAGGTTGGGAGATCCCATGCCTTGCCAAGCACGAGCAGACAAGATACTAACTGAGGCTCCTTCATCAACAATACAACGAGCAATCGTGTAAGGTTCAACTTTGACCTTTATCTGGAAATGTGCATCAGAAGGAAGGCGTGGCTCAACTAGGCTATCCCAATCAAAGGAAGCAATCCGAGAGCTTGGTGGGGGTTGATCTGAAGCGAGTTCAGTGCTCCCTTGTTCAGTAAGTTCTGAACCAGTAGTGAAGAAAATGTGACTAGTAGACACTTCACTTTCTAAAGGAAGAGTGGGATTGATCGACAATGGAACTGACTCAACCGCTTCGTGAAAGTCACTCTCCGAAGGGAGAGTGGGATTGACCAAAGGTGACATTGGTTCAATCACATTAGGATCACTCTTCGAAAGAAGAGTGGGATCGACCAAAGATGAGATTGGTTCGACCGCTTGATTAACCAAAGGTTGAGTAGGTTGTTGAGAAACTATAGGTTGTTCAGGAGAAGGAAATTCTTGAGTCTTGGACCACACTCTTCGCACCTTTGCGATAGCAGGGCACTGGTGAGCAAGATGATCTCCCTCACATAGCTTACAAGGGAACTTACGTTTGCACTTCAAACGACCAATTTTCTCAAAGGTGTCAACATGACTAGCAGTGGCTGACTGTTTGCTCTCAGCATGACCTACAGAGGCTGAGAATTTGCCCCCAGCATGACCACCAGAGGCTGGGTGACTGGGTCCAACCTGACTAAGAGAGGTTGGTTGTTGAAAATATTCAGTTTGTTCAAAAACGGGATGACCATGAAACCAAACTCTTCGCACCTCCGCGATAGAAGGGCATTTATAAGTAAGGTGGTCTCCCTCACAAAGCTTACAAGGAAACTTGGGCTTGTGTTTTGAACGGGCAGTCTTTTCAACAATGTCAACATGACTTGCAGTTGCTGATGGATTGTCTTTAGCATGAACCACAGAGGCTGAGAGATTGCCCCCATCATGACCTGCAGAGGCTGAGAGATTGGGTCCAACATGACCTGTAGAGGTTGGATGGGCACCACCAGCATGAACAACAGAGGCTGAATGGTTAGGATCAACATGCTTTGCAGTAGTTGAGTGTGTGCCCCCAGCATGAATTTCAGAGGCTGGGTGGATGGATCCAACATGACTTGCAGAGGTTGGATGGGTAGGTTCAACTTGAACATTAGAGGTTGAATGGGTGCCCTCAGCATGAACTGCAGAGGCTGAGTGACTGGATCCAATGTGACCTAGAAAGGTTGGAAGGATCCCACCAGCATGATGAACAAAGGCTGGATGGTGAAGATCAACATGACCTGCAGAGGTTGAGTGCTTAGATCCAACATGACCTGCAGAGGTTGGATAGGTGCCCCTAGCATGAACTGCAGAGGCTGGGTGGTGAGGTTCAACTTGACTTGCAGAGGTTGAACAGGTGCCCCCTTTCTTATGTGCCTTCTTCCTATTCCTCCTTCTTTTACTCCTTTTAGACTGTCGGTTACTAGTATCAGTACTTTCACCGCATGAGGTAGAAGGAGTAAGAGAATTAACTACAGGTGAAGAGGAAGCAATGTTTTGATGCCCTTGATATAAGGAGCTTACTTGAGAAGCATTAGGAGCATTCATGACAGTTGGAGTGGAAAACAACCACACCGGTAGCCTTAGGGTGAATCCAGGTAGCTTCAGGGTGGCCATCAAAGGAACACCAACATTCCCTGTGAGAGGAATAGTACAAGGAGTTCCCAGCATGGGGATCTCTTGGTTGGTGTTCAAAGGGGTGTTAGCCATAGTTTCAAACAATAAGACAAAGTTTGAGGTTGACAGGCAACCAAAATTACAAAGAACACACCTGAAGGCAAACTAAGTACAGACAAACCACACAACACTCTAAAAAAATTCCTAAAGCCAAACATACAAATAGGTATAAGATATGCTTTCCAAAAGAAAGCTGAGAGACAATTACTTGGCGTCCCTGTAGATGTTCTTAGGCACAAGCGGAGGAATCACCCACCGCCCTCCCACACCTTCTACTGGGGTTACCTTCCAAGCCCGTCCAAAATCAACCAGAAATAACCTTCCGGTGTACCTGTGTATGAACCCTAGATGTCAAAGAGACTAGAGGCTACCTTAACTATATTGACAGTCTGGGGGGACAGTCGCAAGCCTGGTTCGCATGCATGGGCAGGGTAGCAAAGCCCGAAACCCTGTCAACACCAGGCACCACACGGGGTCGAGAGGGTGGTATTGACATAAGTCCCTAGATGCACAAAAACCTTGGTCTACGCTTTGACAAGGAATCGGAGGGTTATCTCCTCAGTCCAAGTCTCCACGCGGCCTCGTGCTTAACTCCCGTTTGAGAGGAGCTTCCCAGATACAATCAACATAGAAAAGGATTTACCTAATGATTGTCCAACTACGTCTGAATTTAAACACTTGTTGAGAGTTGAAACTCCCTAATCCACAAGTCTAGCCTAAGCTAGTTGGTGAAGGAGCCTATAAAATAAAACTTGCTAATAATTTTTAAATTATATCGTTTATTTTAATAGGCTTTTTCTAGTCAGAGGGTAAATGGCATGAAACTTATGTGGTGTTTTGACTCAAAGTTGAAACAAAATGACTAAGCAAAGAGAAATGAAATGCAAAAAACAAAAACTATTCTCTTTCTTTTTCAAATAGAAACTTGAAAGCCACACAAAAGAACAATTTCTTTTTATTTTTTTCAAAAATAATGATATGCAGTGCATTAAAGACAAAACCCTAATCTACATGCATATTAAACAACTATATGTTCTTTTATTTTTCTTTTATAAATGCAAAAGAAAAACTACCTACAAACAAAAGTATGCAGATGACAAGAACAAAGCAAAATGAACTCTGCTATACAACCACCAAACAAACTCTAGAATTCCCTAAAGTCAGTATAAACCCTACTTGGAAGGAAAGCTTGCATAAGAGACAAGTCAACTACTTTGGCATGGTGAAGTTAACCAACAAAAGAAGAAGGAAACAAAGACCAATAAGCTTCTAAGTTTAGACAAAGATCACTAACAAAGGCTGACCAGAAACATAAGCCAAAAATCATACCAAGCAAAGCGGGTGGGGGGGATGAGCAAAGAGAAAACCCTAATGCTACAAAAAGACTTACCACATAGATAAAGAACAACCAAAAGGGATGACACTAACTCCCTGGAGTCATGCACCCACAGAGGACCCCAAAAAGACCTACCAAACAACCTTCAAACAGAAGAAAAAACCACAAAAGAGGAAAAAGTACCATTTAAAAGGGCATACGCGAGTTTCACTACTGACAAGTCGCATATCATACGTGGGTTGACAGTAAAGCAAGTCGCGTATAAATACTAGATACGCGACTGTTCAATTTGCAACTCGCATATGGGTGGGAAAAAACCCAAAAAAGGTCAAAAACTGCATTAGGAAGGCAGCGGAGGTGTTCTATCAGATAGATAAAGTGTTCCTAAGTGGCATGAAAGACCTGAAACCTTGCAAAAGACTGAAAGAAAAACAGAGAAACCCCAAACAGACAAGGCTCTCTCCCCAGCGGAGTCGCCAGTTTTGTTGTAAAGGAAAGTTTCCTATGGCTAGGGTTTAAGAGGCCATCAAGGTACTGGGGTTGAAAGAGAGATGCAAATGGTTCTGCAAGTATATATAAACAAGATCAGAGATCAGAATGGTTCATACCTTGACAAACGAAGGTTGATCCAAGCAGCCCTTCAATCCTCCTCTTGCTCCTCTTGCTCCAAGAGACCTGCAAAACGAATTATACTTTCCTCAAACTAATATGACCACATATAAAGCAATGATAATCAAATAAATATGAAATAATAATCTGATTAACATAAACATCTGATCATAAACAAAGATTCAAACACACATTGAATAATGATTTGGGAAGAAGAAGGACATCACATCTTTATTAATCTTGAAAACGAGTACAAATATACCTTCTCTTCAAGTTTGGCATTTCACGAAACCTTGATCTGGTTCTGCTGCTTCTCTTCTCCAAGGAACTCAGCCTCCAAGCTCTGTAACACAAGGGGATGATCGCTAGGGCAAAGGTGGGGGAAAGAGTGCTCTGTTGATGTATTTGTAACTTCAGAATGTATTCACTTATATATCTTATGTATTGTACCCCGATGTTTATTCCAAGAAGTATCTATAATGTAATTGAGTCATGTCATGCCCCGATGTTCCGATCGGGAGATTCAATAATGTAAACAAGTCATGTAAAGTCATTGAGGTTAACCCTCCATTGTAAGTCGGGGCAATAGTCCCCACAATTGTGTCAAGGTTGATCCTCCCTGTTGATCGGAGGGCAAAGTCCCCACAGTTGTGGGGCACTAGTGTTATTAGACTCTCCTAGAGATGTTCGTCCTAGTAAGTAATTGTTAAGTGGGGCAGACATGTTGAAGTGGACATTAAGTGAACAAAATAATATAAATAGAGAGTGAGCCTCTATTTATCACACACACACTCACTCATTGGGGCGCATGAGTGAGAGAGAGAGAACAAGCTGTTGGAGATCATCTTTATGTTTTCGGGTTTTACTGCTGCCATTGGTGCTCATTCTATCTCTGAGGAAGTTGCGGGGTTTTCTCCTTTATGGTTTCCTCGAGGAAAATTCTTTGTGTCTCTTGTCTCTTGTGTTTATTGCTGTGCATGTTATTCTCTCAGATAAGATCCTAAGATCATATTGCTTAAATGATAAAAATCTAACATGGTATTAGAGCTAACCTGAGAAGAAGACACTGTGCAGTTGCGGAAGCTAGGGCTTATTACTTTTTGGGTCTCTCTCCATAATCCATCAGAAAAAGTATGATAGGTTGACTCTGCATTGAAGGGCGCATCTTTCTGTCGAAGTAGAATTTGATTCCGGGCATTTTCAATTTTTGGTGCGGGAAATTAGGGCTTTTTACAAAAGAGGAATTTTTGAGTGAGCCCGGCATAGGATTTCTCTCCTCATCAAAATCGAAGTTTAGAGACCTGGGTCGAGATTTTTGGATGGGTGAAACTCCGGGAAAGTCAAACCCTAGTTTGACCTCGGGGCTGAAAAACCCTAAAATACTAAAATTGATAGTTTTGGTAGATTCGCTATATCTCGAGACTGGAGAAGGCTCAGGTGCCAAAACTTTCACAGGTCAAAGATAAATTCCTGATGTACAATGTGTCCAAGTTTCAACCTCAAATTCGCTATATTCCAGGAGATATGATTCCTCCAAGTTAGGGTTCTAGCCTCTCCCAGGATTCCTCCCCAAACAGGACACTTGGGGAGAATTGCTATATCTCGGGCTACGAAGGTCCAAATGAAATTTCTCAAGATGTTTCAGAAAGGGCATGGACTGTACTTTATGTGGTAGAAGTTTCAGACCCTGAAGATGAAATAGTGATACGTGGCAGTCCGTACAACTTTGCTATGCTAAGCAGTCCTGAAACAGGTCACCTTGGGAAAACGCTCCTAAGTCCCAATTGGTGAAACCAATTCCGATGAAACCTGTGGTGTTGGAACAAGGACAGATGAGGCTACCTCAGTACGAAATTTCAAACACAGAGGAGCAGTACTTTCGGAGATAGCGTAGAAACAGTATCAGGAATTTCTGCAGAAGAAATTGGTAAACTAGGGCTTCTTGTTCCGGGAGCTTCCCTCCACTGTTTTCAGAAAAGGAGTACATTGGATAGCTCGCCTTGAATAGGTCTATCTTTCTATCCAATCAGATATGAAAGATTCCAAGTTTTGAAAATTAGGGTTTCTATGACAAACCCTAGATCAGCTAGCTTCCGGAACCAGGATGGACACCTCAAATCGGTAAGATCTAATCTTTTGCTATTTACAGTTGAGGTTCTCATTTCAAGATGACTAATCACACCAACTTAATGACAATCTTGATGAGGCTGACAACTTCTAAGCATGGAAGTATAGGATCTCACTAGTTCTTGAAGGAAATGAATTGGACACCTACATAAGTAGAGAGGTTCCAGATCCAGAGGGAGATGAGGCTAAAAGCCTTACACAAGAAGAACTTGGTCAAGGCCAAGAAGATCATTGTTGATTTTAATTATGGATCATCTTGTACCACAAGTGTCTTCCCTAAAGACACCAAAAGAGATGTTTGATTCCTTGACCAAGCTATTTGAAGGGAAGAACATAAATCGAAAGATGACCTTAAGAAACCAGTTGAAGAATGTGAAGATCCAGAATGCAAAGACCATACAGTCATACTTTACAAGGTCTCTCAAATCAAAGAACAACTTGAAGCGGTAGAAGAAGTGGAGAATGCAGAAGTTGTGATAACCACCTTGAGTGGCCTCCTAGGATTATGGGATTCATTCATTCGAGGAATGTGTGCCAGAAGGAAGTGATTACTTTCAGCAGACTCTGAGAAGAGCACACACAAGAAGAAGCTCGACTCATAATAAGAGAAAAGAAGATGGGAGCAATTGAAGATCAAGCTCTCACCATCCAAAGAAGATCCCTCAAGCGATGAGGAATATGAAGAACTCAACTCTTGAAGAACCTTTTATCCATCTTAGCATTTGGATAAGAAACGATGTTATTATGAATGAAGAAGATGATGAAGCTGAAGGCTCAAGAAGGAGTCTACCCACGAAACAAATAAAGATAAGTATTCAATTGTCATTTCATGATATTGTTTTTGTTATGCATTTGTTTATATTCAGTTGATGTATTATGCATGATAGAATGTTTGCATTAATGACAGTATACTACTAATATGCATGTGATGGGTAAGTAGCTCATGGTGCTATACAACTCTCCATTGCTACTTATCTAGAATGAAACCTCTTTGCTGACATATTGGATTAGTGCACAATCTCAGTGTTGTCCTAGTAGAGATGGAAGGCATCTAGAAAGTTTCTGTGAGATATGGATGAATGTTGTATTGGCTAAAATAGTTACATGATTATATCTTTATGCATAAGAATTTACCATTTTGAATATGCATTATGAAATGTTTCTAATCATACAACTGGTGCATTTGACTTGTAGGAAAGATTGCGTACAATCGCATACAAGAAAAGAAGGATGAGACTTGTTTCGAAAAACAAGTGACGACAATTCAAGATTCACTCTAATAATCCAAAATGAAGAATGATGTCTAGGATGCAGTATCGAGACCTGAAGGGAAGTTCGTAGTTCCATCATGCAATAGATGGAAACATCGTGGGATACAAGGCAGGATTCGTAGCACGAGGCTTCTCACAGAAAGAAGACATAGACTACGAAGAGACATTTGCATCCAGTGGGAGTAGAGGCACATGACAGGCAGACTCGTGTGCAAATTAAAGAAGACATTGTACAAGCTCAGAAGACACCCATGGGATAATACATACATGAGGAGCTTGAAGAAGATGACAAGCTCACAGATGGGTGCGAGAAGAACTTTTGAAAAGGTTCAAGATAGAGGATCTTGGTATCCAGTGACCCTAGATGGATACATAGAATATTAGTAGTAGAGGAAGCTACTTGTCACTCCAATATAGAATGTTTTAGTGGATAGAGTACAAAAGACAGAGGGAGAATGATGCTCCGCTTCAGAGGGAGTGACTGCAGAAGATCCTGAGGTTCGACATGGTACGACAGGATGGACAGCTTACTGATGGCTCTAGGCTTTACTGAGAGTAAAGTGGATTCCGACCTTTACTTCAAGGTTGAAAGTGGAAGACCAGTGATGCTCTTGTTATATGTCGATGACTTGTTCCTGACAGAAAAGAGGAACTCATTAAATTTGCAAGAAGGAGACTTGCTTCTGAGTTCGAGATGAAGGACTTGGATATGATGCATTACTTCTAGGCATGGGGGTGTGGCAGAATGCGGATGGAATTTCCCTGAGACAAGGGAAGTATGCAATAGAGATCCTGAATAGGTTCAGGATGATGGAATGCAAGGCCATAACCACACCTATGGCATCGATCCTGAAGCTATTGAGTGATGCTTCATCAGAGACGGTTGATGCCACGATGTATCATCAGATGATTTGTTCCTTGATGTACCTGATGAATACGAGACCAAATATTTGCTTTGCTGTGAACACATTGAGACATGTTCACCTGATGGTTGCAAAGCATGCAGTGAGGTACTTGAAGGGTACAGATGAGTATGGGCTCAAGTATGATACGAATCTGAAGATTAACCTAGAGGGTTATGTGGATTTAGATTGGATAGGCAGTGCCATTGATAGATAGGAAGAGCACTTCGGGGTGCTGCTCCAGTATGGGATCAGGTGTGATCTCTTGGTTTGGTAGGATGGAGTCTTGCATGGCGCTGAGTATAGCCGAGGGAAAAGATGTTGCCACTTGCTATTTGGGAGAGAGGAGCAGTGATCTAGACCGAGATCTCTCGAAAGAGGGAGTTCTAGCATAGCCAGTGAAGACAGGTTGTCTGAGCATAAAATCCTGGTGAAGCTCGTAGGTGGCTCAGACGTAAACGGTCCTGTAGGTTGTCCTCGGATGTAATAGGTCCTTGTGAAGCTTGCAGGTTATCCTTGGACGTAATCAGCCCTGATGTGATTCTATGCTAGAAATGGCCAGAGTGAAGTTTGATTACTTCAGGGAGAAGCTTGGTGTTCTCTAGATCGAGGTTCCTTCCAAGGGGAAGTGATGAGTCCGTGAGCCCTTCTGACATGGTGAGAGGATTGGTTCCTTCCATGGTTAGATGTAAGTGCTGTAGCCCTTCTGACATGGCGAGAGGATTGGTTCCTTCCATGGTCAGATGTAAGTGCTGTGGCCCTTCTGACATGGTGGAAGCCTAAGCTTCACATGGTCAGATATAAGTGTAGAAATGCTCTGATTTGATTGTGGGTTGTGTTACCACATGATCAGTGCAGAGCCATTCTGATGTGATTGAGGGATGTGTTCCCACATGATCAGATATAAGTGCTGAAGGCCACTCTCTGGGAGAATGGAGGCACCTGGTCAGTTACCAGGAATAAACTAATTAGCAGATAAACTATCAAGTTAAAAATGAAAACTTCTAAAGATTATAAACTACTCTATCCTACTTTCAGCAAAACATGAATCAAAGCATGAAAATGGGAGACGATACAAGCTTCCCCCAAATGGGGGAAGAGAGGTGTGGGAGCCGTAATCCCACTTGCTTTTTATTAATTTGGTTACAATGCTTTCCTTTTTTGCTACTCTTTTTGCTTCCTTTTCTTTGATCCTGAAAGGTCTTTGGAGCAATCTGTAGACGAGGAAAAGAAGAAGAGGGAATTTATAGTTTTTTAGGGCTTGCTTCTTCAAAATTTTGCCAGCATTTCCGCTGTACCTGTCACAAAAGTAAAAAATCAGCAAGCATGTATTGTTAGAATATGGTAGGAAAGACAATGCACAAAAAAAAAATTGAAAAAAATTTTTGAATTTTTTTTTTTTTTTTTATACTTAGAAATTTTTTTTTGGATTTTACGTGCAAAGCATAAAACTTTTCCCTAGATCTAAAAAAGTAAACTAGATCTAGCAAAGGCCCTAAAAACAGATCTGAAATAATAGAGATTTGAAGCTTAGATCTACTTTATGAGCAAGTACAAATTTTAAAGAAGAAAGGTAGAGAAGTAGGTTTTCTTGTGGATGGAACACAAGAGATGGAGCAAGACTCTAGCTTTCTTTCGAATGGGAAGAGATCGATCTTGTAGGCCCTGCATTTACAATATGTTAAATGCTAGATTACTTGAAGCTTGGGTTGGATGTAGCTGAACTCGCACCCTTCTTCAACCTGTGACCTGCTAATACCAAAACTCAGATACAAGTGAGATCATATATACGAAAAGTAAGCAAAGAAAACTCAATTGAGATCAATACTACGTATAACTAACTACTCATATTCATCACGATTAGAACCTACTTTGCATAAATAACTGAATTGAAACTACAAACAGCTAATCTACCGTGCCAATAGTGGCCCTCTTGAGCTTAACATATAACTAGATCTCATTCAAGTAAAAAGAAAGAGTAAATGGTTTTGGAATAGTATCACCTCAATCATAGAACATTCACCATATGCAAAAAGAGATGGACCTCCAAAGTCAAAAATCTTATTAATCAAATGTAAGCAAAGTTTATTACAATTTTTGCAGAGTAACTCCAGCACAAAAATCCATCCAAATAGAGCTGAAAGAGCCTCTTTTTAACAAATGAGAGAGTGTTAAAACCCTAAAACCAAAAAACCAACCCTAACCAGCTTAGCCACCTAACAAAGAGCCCAGACCTAAATCAGAGAACCGGGAGTGAGGGGAGGCCTCCACCCAGGCAAGGCGCCTCCACTCCAAACTTGTGCACTGAAAACAAGCCAAGGATGAGGCCACATGTGTGAGTCTGGATGTAGGTAAGCTCATCCTTTAGGTCTGGCAAGAACCTGAGCTAGGTTTGGGAAGACTGCTGATGGTGTAAGCTTCAGTCTTCACCTCGATCAAATCACCGGACCAATGAGAGTTGTCCATCTCATCTTTAGCTGGAGATGACATGTCTGATAACTGATAATAAATTAATTGCTCTCTTAATGATGACTGAAGCTGAGTTATGATAACTCCAATCATCATAAGTGTTCCATGAGATGTCATTTAGCCTTTTATTTTACTGAATTTGGATTAATTTGGAGAGTTTTAGTTTTCTCCAAAATAATCATTTTTTTTAATAAAAATCATTTTTTTACTAAAAATCATTTTTTACTCAAAACTGACTTTTTTGAGTAAAAAGGCATTATGTGTCCGATTGCTGATCTGAAAGTTGGCTCTGACTGGCTGGCTGATCAATAATGATTTTTGGCTTAAGGTTAGAGCCTTCAATCACTGAATTCTGAGTCCGGATCACGAACGGATTTTTTCCTTTTAATTTATGGAAAAATTAACCCAAAAAACTTAGGAAAAGTAATTAAAAATTAAAAAATTAAAAAAAATAATTTTTCACTGTTCAAAAAAGTTTTTTTCGAATTTTTTTTATGTGTCCAGATGACTTAGGACATGACCATGATCTATCTAAATAATGTCTAGTAGGCTTATAACACTCAGTTGGGCTCTAATAACCCCCCAAGGCCCATAATTCAACATCGGGCATTCCAGCTTTGGAGGAAGCGGGAGAAAACCTTGTCAATTATAGTCGGCTAAAGGCAAAGCATAATTGTCAGGGGCAAAAAACTCCTTGGAATACCCTATTTGAGATTCTACATCCCAAGAGACCGAACCACTAAAAAATATCCTACTAGCACATTTTATTACAAACCCTGCGGGGCCATGGTCAAAATTATTCAAATAAAAAAGTGACTAGCCAATATTGGCTAGACAAGCAGACGGATCAACTGATACACTGGAATCAGACTTTGAACAATTCTATCAATCGACAGCTCCTCAGGTAATCCAACTAAGTGCAAAATTAGTGGATAACATCTGGCTCCAACTGTGGGACGTGTGCTCGATCTGATCTCTTATGCAAGGAGAGCATACAAGAACCCCAGAATCTCTGGTTTCCATATCCTGTAAAAACATCTCAACTTGACAAGAAAACCTTAGTAGCACAAGTTTTATGAAAACGAGCCAATGATCCAACAGTTACTTTATTCAAAGAAATGACAAAACTTAACTGAAAATTTTATTTATTTCTAATTACCAAAAGAAAATGCTAAAGTAAATGCTCACTTTAAGGAGCCTATTTTCCTACTCTAAGCATGATACAAAAAAGGTTAGGTGTAATCATAAATCTAGTGTAGCCACTTAAGCATTTTATTAATATAAAAAGGTTTTGCCTTGTCTTTGGTTACCAGCCAAAGTAAGGACACAATTTCCAGAAAATGCAAACCTGCGTGGTGATCCAGAATGGGCGGGCTAGATGGGGAATCATAGGCATGAATAATGTCGTCAAACTTCTTCCCACACTGGTAGATGCTCGCGCAGGCTGCTTCTATCCATGATTGGATAGCGCTGATATACAAATCGGGATAATGCGGCAGGTCGACTACTCCATCATGCTGATCATCAAGGCTTATCAAATAATAACTCGTTGTATAAGCCCCAAGGTGCTCCAAAACATAAGGAACATCTATATGTGAAGATGATGGCTGAGAAAAAACTTCAACTAGTTGTATCCCATCTGACTCTTCACTGCACTGCTTCTCCAAGTCCTTATTACAGATACTCAGATACAATTCCGACTGATCATATGAAAAATCCAAC